>JADRCC010573814.1:0-12661 GCA_019843855.1 Hylomyscus alleni | reverse complement strand
CTGAGCCATCTCTCCAGCCCCACTATTATCTTAAAAGATGCTTTGAGTTAACTTCAGATGGATTATCAATGGGCAGAAACACATGCACACAGTACACAAACATACACACACACACACACTCATGTGTGTGCATGCGTGCGCCTGAGCACAGGACTCAATGCAGCCTCTGTCTGTCTTTGCTGGTGAATAACTGTTAGTGGGTGCTTCAAGCCTGAGGCATGCTGTGCCTGTATCTCCTACCCTGTGAATCCATTTTCTAGGGGCTGACTGGGTGTTTCTGTGGATGTCCTTTGTGTCCCCTGGAGAGGGAGAAAGAAGAGCCACCTGAAGCTCTATGCGCTCTCAGAGATTTTAAACACTGTGCCAGATTCTACTTCCTGTCCAGGTGTAAAGATGCTGTCATTTTCCTCCTCCTGGAAGAGCTGTTGCTGGTCTGTGGGGAGTGGGCAGGAGGGAGATGGTTCATGCTTGGAATCCCAGCACTTGAGAGGCTGAGGCAGGAGGCTTGCTATAAGTTTAAAGCCAACCTGGGCTACAAAATGGCACAGTGTCTCCAAAAGAAAAACCAAACAAAACCCCAACCAAACCAAACAAGAAAGAGCTTAGGAGTGAGGGGCTGAAGTTTTGGAAATCTCCTCTGAGATTGCAGGCATGATCGTGGCCAGCAATGATGATACACGCCTTTATCCCTGGCACTCAGGAGACTCGGCTACATAGCAAGACCCTGTCTCAGATACAAGCTAAAACCCAGCAACCAGTTAAACTCTGAGCTCCCTCTGAGTCTCCCTCAGAGCCTGGGCATGCTGCTGCGTGGGTTGCTATCTCCTCCCTCAAACATTCCCCCTTCTCCACACACTTCCAGCCATATCCACTGGCAGCCAATCCCTGGAAGAGAGGCTCCCTCCCCACAGGGTTGACCCTGTCTGACCCTGTGTGCAATCTCTAGTAGAGGGCAGTCGGAGCAGTCGGAGCAAGAGCCAAAGGCTGAGTCTTGGCCTGCCTGTCTAACTGGTTCTCCAGAAGTTTGAAACCTCCCCAGACCTCAATTCTTTGGAAGGCTGTGGGCAGCTGGAGACAAAGTGGTCTGGTCACAGGGATAGCACTTATTGTCCCAGGTGAGGGAAACCTGAGGGCCAATGGACTGAAACCCTATCCACCTCCAAAAGCAGGACGTGTCTGTGGGAAAGATGATCCGCCCATGTGCGTACTGCTGTGGATGCCTGGATGCCCTGGGTGTGGTCTGCACCCTCCATCTCCTCTTTCCCTACAGTCTCCTGCTTCAGGGCTTTAACTTCCTCTGCCCTTGATCCCAGCTCAGCCGCCACAAGATCAAGAGTCTAATTCAGGAGCTCTGTGTGCAGTACGATCTCCAACCTGCCTTGTCCAACCTTGGATTTGACTGATCTCCAATCTCTCCTTCCCCGACACTCCTCAAGGTCCCCCTCACTCACTACCCCCCCCCACTCAAGGTCCAGTCCATCTTCATGGCTCCTCGGGCCTCAGTCTTCAAGGTATGTAGGAAAGGCCACTCTCTCTCCCACTTTTACTCTCGGTCAATTTGGCTGGCCTCATTTCCAAATGCACATGAGTCTGACCCCCCCCCCCCCGCCTCGCGCCCTTCCCCCGGTCCGTTCCCTGACATCTTCGGGCCACTATCATCTCCACAAACAGTCTCCTACCCTTGCTGTACATCTCACCCTTCGCTCCACATCCCAGCCCTGGGATAGAATGGAGAGCTCAGGGGTTCTGTGTGTTTCCCTCCCCGTCCCATCCTCACCCTCCACCCCCTCCCCACTCACCCTTCCTCAATCCCAATCCAACCAAGTCCCTTTTTAAGAACGTCTCAGACCCCTAAATACTTTGTTCTTTCAGATCCTGTCTTCAGGCTTTCCAAAGTAGTTCCCATGACCAGATTCACTCCCTCCTCCCTAAGCACCACACCCCCCCCCAATCCCAGGGATTCCCTCTAGACATGCTGTCTTTCCAATCCTTATGCACAGCATTGTCACCCCCACCTACTCACTAGAATGTTGTCCCCATCACTTAAGTGTCTGTCCCATGAGAGAGCTTTGTCTGGACCGACTTTCACCACGTTGAACTTTGCCTGGCCCAGGTAAGGAATGAACGAATAGATGAATGTGTTCAGCTGGACTTAAAACTCCTTTGAGAAATAGCATAAAAAAGAATCAAGACACAGGCTGGAGAGATGGCTCAGTGGTTAAGAGCATTGACTGCTCTTCCAGAGGTTAGGAGTTTAAATCCCAGCATCCACATGGTGGCTCACAACCATCTGTAATGAGATCTGATGTCCTCTTCAGGTGTGTCTGAAGACAGCTACAGTGCACTTATATATAATAAATAAATCTTAAAAAAAAAAAAATCACCGGGCGGTGGTGTCGCACGCCTTTAACCCCAGCACTTGGAAAGCAGAGCTATCTAAAAAAAAAAAATAAAACAAAAAAAAAAAAATCAGACATTCTTGCTGGGGGTGGGGTACACACCTATAATCCCAGGTCATGGGACACAGAGGCCAGGACTACAGAGTGAGACCGTCGCTCAAAATAAAATCAAAACAATAACAAAAGACAAACAGTTGGGGTGTTTTGTTAAAAATCGTTGGGTTTGGTTTCTCTCCTGTGTGGGAAAGGCTTTGGAGCACCAAGGACACCCAGTGTTCCAGGCTTCGTTCTTCACAGACACATAAGCACCCAGCTGGGGCCCTCATGTCTCTGGTTCCTACCTTAGAGCAAGAACCCCAGGTTGGCACCCTTCGGCAGGCATGGCCTGGCTGTGTGCTCTTGGGTGAAAACGCCTTATCTTATCTGTGACTCAGTTTCTCCCTTTGAGAAAGAAATGGGATGATGCTATCTGCAAGCCCTTAGCAGCTGGACACTGAGAAATGGGTGTAGCCAGCAGATTGGTAGGATGCCCTGGTGCTCACCTGCACATCTTTGTGGTGGCATTGAAGAGCTTCACTTTGTAGCCGCTGTTGCAAATGAGCAGGAAGAGCTCCTTGGTGAGCGGCGGGTACCAGATCATGCAGGTGGGAAAGTTGCCCTGGTCCGTTCGGTGAATGTCCAGGACATCCAGGTGGTCTTTGTAGCTCTTGATAAGATTGTACTCGATCTGCGGAGGAGCACAGAGACACATGAGGAGCCAGCTGGAGGGCAAGCTTGGCTGAGAAGCTTCAAGCCTCTCTCGTCTCTAAGGGAAGTCCTTCACTAAGCACTCGGGGTAACCAGCACGGTTGGCTCAGCACCTTAAACCATCGTGCCTATGGACCCCCCAAGTCTTTGCAATGCTGTCTCTCACAAGCAAGAACAGGTGTTACAGACATTAAGGGTAGCCTGCCTAGGGACACAGGGAAAAGATGTGATGGAGGGAAAACTCAAATTTAAATCCAAGTCACCCCAAACCTGAACTCTGACAATTAATTAATTTCGGCGGTGCCCCCTTTCTGTTATCTTAGAAACAAATTCAACCTGAATCTCAGCACTTGATGGTTCTAGATTAGCAGCCTGCTCAAACTGGCCTGTTGGTCAGACAAGGCAAAGGCACAGAGAAAAGAGCAGAAAGAAGGCTGGGTGGAGGGAAGCAGGAAGGAGGGGAGTTGGGGTGGGGGAGGTTGCCGTTGGTGAGGGGACGAGATGAGTGGTTGCTTCTGATTTCCTTAGTTTGATAACATCACCTACTGCCCGACTGCTCTGCTTAGCTTTTGTCAACTGGATACAAAATAGCGGAACCTCTGTGAGGAACTGGCTCCATCAGGTTGGCCTAAGGCCATGTCCCTGGGCAAGCCGGCCCAGGCTGTATGATGAGAAAGTAGCTGAGCGAGCCCTGGAAAGCAAGCCAGAGACAGAGCTTCTCTGTGTCTTCTGCTTCAGTTTCTGCCTCCAGGTTCCTGCCGAGCCCCTCCTTCAGCTTCCCTGAGAGACAGACTGTAAGCTCTAAGCCAAGTAAACTCTTCTCTTCTCCTCCGCAAGTTGTTTTTGGTCAGTGTTTTATCATGAGGGTGGAAAGCAAAGTAGGGCACCTAGCTGGGTCTCCGTGGTCCCCCTCCCCCCTCCCACGCCACCTCCCCTTCCTGCTGTTTCCTGCTGTTACAAGGTCATAGCCTGGTTCTGACCTCTGGATGCTGATGAGGCGCTAATGTCAGTGTCTGCCGATGAATCGCCTGTGCCGCACGGGACGTACCCACCCTGCTGCCAGCCTGCCAAAACCCACCGCTCCCGGACTTGGGCCACATGAGATATGACCTCAGAGATGCCAATATGGAGAAATCTGTGAGACTTTGCCCTGTCGTCTTTTTCTCCACGTGTTAGAGGTGGAGTCTACACAAGATGCCAGGGATGGAACAAGGTGGTGGTGGGGTGGTGGTTGGGGAGGGCAGGGGAGGGAGCTTAGTGCTGGTGATCAATCAGGCAAACCAAACCGAACAGCTCACCAAGAATCTGTCTTTCCCAAGGCTTAGCAGCCTGGGCTCATTGCTGTCCAGGTGAACCCCGAACAGGAGGCTTCGGATGCTGTTGCGGTGAGAGCGAAGTCTTGCCAAATATTCCCAGACCCTTTGTCCATTTTTGACCACCACTACAAACACAGCCACAGTGAAATTGACGTCCTAAGGGAGCAAGAGTGAAAGTTGTTCCCTTCGTTTTAGGGCCTAGGACTCCTCATGGTGGTCTTCGGCCTCGTTTGCCCTTCAGGATATGTTTATCCAGACAAATCTTAGCACAGCAGAAACAGGTAGGAAAAGTGATGTCCATTCTGCAGGCTGAGAGACTAAGGCTACTGGTTGGTAGATAAGGTGGAAGGGGAGGCGGTATGATGTCAGACTCACTCTCCGTGTTCTTACACAGTTCCGCATGGAAAGCAGAGAACCTCAGTCTTTTTGTCTTTGTCCTCCCTACTTTATCTAACTACAGAAAATAAAAAGGTCTCATACCGGACTGACTGGCAGAGAGCAGCCTGCAGGGGGCGCTGATGTCTGGGCCGGGTACCAGGACAGCTCTGGTCCGTACCAGTGCTGTGTGTACAAGACAGAGGCCGGGTTGTATGTGAGTGGAATGCCAGGGTGGAGGTGGCCCAATGAAGACCTTCCTCACCACCACTGCCACCCCAACTGCTCCATCTGCCAGAAAGACAGACCAGGGGGACAGTCAGAACCACTCTTCTGAGATCACACGCCCTGGTCACAGAGGGAAGGAACAGAATCCAAATTCCCTGAGAAAGGACATTGAGATCAATCAATGGCGAGGCTTCCTTGTCAAAATGATCAGAAGGGTGAAGGATGGGCTAGAGAGAAGGATGGGTCTCAGAAACACAACCGCTGGCCAGCCCCTGGGACTGCAGAATCCAAGTCTGGATAGTCTTAAGACCCCGCTTCTTTCCGCCAGCAAAAGTTCTTCTACGTCCCCAACCTTTCCCTTTGCGCGGCAGCTTGACTAGGACGTAACCCCACTTTCCCCAGACTCCTCGAGCCTTTGTCCACAGAGAAGAGCACTGAGCAGAGGGAGCTACTCACAGCAGTCGCCATGTAATTGGAGTCATGTGAGAAGCTGACGTGAGTCACGCTGCTTTTGGAATATTTGAAAGGCTCCGAACATTCATTTTCTAAAGACATCGCGTCAAGAATATAAACTGTCCCCTCGGTGAATCCAGCTCCAAGCAGGGCTCCTGAAATGACAAGTCCGAGAACGATGAAGGAAAAGGGACCCCCTTCATTCTGAGGGTAAGTCGTCTGCAGCAATGAGCAGACGGGAGACCCTCAAGGGAAACTGGGGAGCAAGGCAGCTTGGGAAGGACCCAAGGCTCAGCTGTGCGTGAGGTGCAGGATAGCCCAGGGCACAGCCCCTCTGGGTATTGTGGAACCTGTTGAGAATTCGAGTACCTTCAGGGTTGTAGGTCAGACACTGGACTCCAAGCCCCTTCTCAAAGGCCCTGCTGAACAGATAGACCTTCTTCTCGAAGTCCCACACCTTGATCATCCCGCAGACACTCCCCACTGCTATGAAGGGTTGGTACGGGTGGCAGGAGACGGCATAGACGGCATCCCTGGGTTCCACAAAGAGCTTCTCAAGTTTGGTGCCATCCACTGTCATGTGGTACACGGTGGCATCAAACGTCCCAATGATAAAATTCCTGTTTGCCAAGGAGAGACCCAAGAGGATCAGCGTTTGCAGGGAATGGCCATGCCAGCCATTCTGCCTCTAGCTGCTTGTGAACCGCCTTTGTTGTCTATAATTTGGTGACATTACTAACCCAACATCTCCAAAAATATACCACCAACATCCAATGGCCTCCATTTGCAAGTGAAAAAGAGAGCCCACTTTTCCACATGTAAATTGAGTCATTAAGTATGCAGATGGACGGTCAGTCGTACAATTAGCTAATCTACGCATGCAAATATTCATTTGTGTATGCAAATATGGAGTTGGGTGCACATATACAGCCGTGCCTGTAAGGACAGCAAGGGTAATTAAGCAGACTCACAGATAACTCAGTTTTGAAATGTTACAGCTATTAATCACCACAATGCCTTTAACCTCAATGACTAGGACAAGCTTAGCTCTAAGAAATGAGGCTAACCCATGGCCAAGGACTCCAGGCAGGCACAGTAGAGATGAGAAGCCAGGGATAAAAGCCGCCCAGCTTCCAGTTACTCCAGCTTCTAGATAGCAAAATCTTCAACAATTAATTAAAAAAAAAATCCGATACTGATGGCCAAGGAGCCATCTCTAAGACTAATTAGGAAGGTGTGTTCCCTCAATTCTATCTCCTAGGAACAAGTGACAACAGTGGCTGCACCGCATGCAAACTGAAAGGGGGTACCAGTCATTTTTTTTTGACTGTCTAGATGACTAGATTCACTAATGGCTCACCTGACAACGAAAAGGTCGCCTCTTAGAGTGCAGTCTGTAGGGAGGTTGGATTTCTCAGTCGGCGGGCTTGGGAAGGTCTTTGAAAAGGACAGAGTTCTTATGGCACTCAGTTTGAAGTTGCTGTACCAGTTAATAACGGAGAGGGTGTGGTCATAGAATTTAATGTTACCCTTAATGTCACCTGTGACAATGTAGCTGAAATAGAGAAAAACACCAGGCTGTTCCATAGCACTAACAGCCAGAGCCATCCATGGACCGTCTAACTGTGGCAGGCCCTGGAGCTCAGGTGTTGAGACATTCCACACGACAAATGCCCAACGAGGCTGCCTTTACTGAAACCCCATTTTACATCTCCAAGGCTAAAGAGAAGTTGAGAGATCTGCTTAAAACCCAGCGGTGGTGGCGCACGCCTTTAATCCTAGCACTTGGAAGGCAGAGGCAGGCGGATCTCCTGAGTTTGAGGCCAGCCTGGTCTACAGAGTCAGTTCCAGGACAGCCAGGACTAGACAAAGAAACCCAGTCCTGGAAAATAAATTTTTTACTATAAGTATATAACAAATGCCATTTATCTCTATCTGGGCTCCACGTCTAGAGTACAAAAGAGTCAGTGTGCCTAATGTAAACGGCATGTTCTTACTGTGGTTGAGTGGCTGACTCACAGTCACTGCCATGTGACTACAGATGACAATGGAAAGGACTGAACAGCCCTCCCACGTCACCTAGGCTGGGCAGTGGGACACGATCTGCTATCTAGGAAGACTCTGCTGTTAGAATCATTATAAAGTCACATGCTGTCTCCACAGGCAAAGGCAGCGCCCGGCGACAACGCGGCTTTTATTTCCAGCCCTCCAATCTATCCTAAGAGAGCTTTAAAAAAAAATTTTTTTTAAAGACTTTAAAAGAATTCTAATGACAGAGGGTAAAAAAAAAAAATAAATTTTCTCGATGTTAGGCAGGTTGATTAAGTGAGATTTCTGATTAATAAGCAAGGCAGGTGGGCAGAGCAATTGACTAGAGCTGCCTTTACTGCCCTCTATTGGGCAGAAGTGGCAAAGCTCGCCCGGTGTTTATGAAGCCCTCTTCCCCTTAGTATGGGAGAGGCCTGGTCTTCTAAAGCTCTACCCTGCAGCTAACTGAAGGTCGACTGTGGTATCCATCTATGCTCTAACAATTCTTCTCACGCCTCTGCGATGACGACTGTATACCTCAGCCCTCCAATAAAGGATATGTAATTGTTATTGTGCAAGCAAAATAACAAAACTACCTGAGTTCTATTTTTTAAAAATTATTTTAGATTTTGAAAAATGGTTATATTGTGCATGAGTGTTTTGCCTATGTATGTGAATATGTGCCAGTGTATACCTGGTGCCTTCAGAAGTTAGAGGAGGGTGTTGGATCCCCTGGAAATGAAGTTATGGGTGATTATAAACTACCCTGTGGGTGTGGAAAACTGAACTCTGGTCTTTTGCAAGAGCAGCAAGCACTCTCGATGGCTGAGCTGTCTCTCCAGCCTCTTGCCATGTTTTCTTAAATTTAATGTATGAAATCTGGGGGTATAAAACAGGCTTTTGTAGCACAAAAGAAAAAGAGATACTTTTTGTTTCACTAACATGGAACTTTTAAAGATGATGTGTGTCCATGAGTTTTTCACAAGTCTAGTTTAGGGGCTGGGCATGGTGGCACACCTTTAATTCCAGCTCTGAGAAGGTAAAAGCAGATCTCTGTTGAGTTCCAGGACAGCCTGGTCTACACAGTGAATTCCAAGCTTGACAGGGCTATTCTATTAGACCCTGTCCAAAAAAGAAAAAAAAAAAAAAAGAAAAAGAAAGAAAGAAAAAGAAAAAGGAAAGAAAGAGAGAAAGAAGAGAAAACAGAAAAAATTACTAAAATCTAGTTAGTGCAAATAAGAATTAAGAAGCAAGAACCGGGAGGCAGAGGCAGGTGGATTTCTGAGTTCAAGGCCAGCCTGGTCTACAGAGTGAGTTCCAGGACAGCCAGGGATACACAGAGAAACCCTGTCTCAAAAATATCAAAAACAAAACAAAACAAGAAGCAAGAACCATGGGGCTGGTGAGATGGCTCAGCGGGTAAGAGCACCGACTGCTCTTTCAAAGGTCGTGAGTTCAAATCCCAGCAACCACATGGTGGCTTACAAGCACCCGATCATGAGATCTGATGCCCTCTTCTGGTGTGTCTGAAGACAGCTACAGTGTACTTATACATAATAATAAAAATAAATCTTTAAAAAAAAAAAGAAGCAAGAACCTCAAAAGTGCTCAGTTCTGCTGAGAGGCAGCTAATGCCCTTGGATAATTACAGCTATCCCCAGACATACTCTCTGCATCTATGAATCTATATACACAATGATTTAACAAAGAACCACGGGCACTGGGAATGCTGAGAAAAAAATAGTCTGGTCCAGGAAGAACTCCTGACTGGCTAGCCAATACCCAGGGCTCAGCCCAGAAATTATGTGCATACAAGCGGCGATAGACAGACTGTGCAGGTTGTATGAATACACTTAGGAATATATATTATATAAGATGTAATGACAACTTAAAAAAAAAAAACAGACCATGAAATTCAGAAAGGGCAAAGGGGGGTACATGGGAGGGATTTAGAGGGACAAAACTATATATATATATACAAAACTATATATATATAGTCTACAATATATATATGTATGTATATATATACACATATATATGTATATATAGTATACTATATATATATATATATATATATATATATATGGTCTACAATATGTTTGTGACCTCACCAGGATCCTCTCTGAGTAGGCTCGTACCTGTCGACTGTCGTGAGTACCGTGATGGCCTCCTTCTGTAAATGGACCAGTTTACGAGGCTTGATGAAAGGGAAGTCCGAGGAGGAGGAAGGTGGGTAGTGTATATCCCAGACAACCAGCTTCCCTTCCTTTGTTGCTGACAGTACTTGTGGCAACTTCAAGTGAAAAACAGACTGGCTGAATTTCCCCACGAGTTTGTTGAACGTCTGTGTTTCAAAGACAGGTTACAGGTTACAGTCAGTAATAACGGAACCGAAACATGTATCCGGGTGGCATTTTATAACATCACAATATAAATATAACAAGACAGAGAGAGAGAGGCAAACAGAAATGGCTGAAAACCCACTCCTGAGTTCAGTGGGGATCATGGGCTGTGCTCGGTTACACTGCTTAAATTATTTATTTATCTGTATTTCGTGTATTTCGTTTGGTGTTTTGCCTCCGTGTAAATCTGTGTCAGGTTGTGAATTACAGACAGTTTTGAGCTGCTGGGTGTATCAAACCCAGATCCTCCAGAAGGGTAACCAGTGTTCTTAACCAATGAGCCGTCTTTCCAACTCACCTATACTATTATATATTATATATTATTATTATTATTATTATATAATATATTATATATTATACTATTTTAACATCACCAAAAGAGTGGCTAATTACTGTTTATTCCTGTCCAGCTTCTCTCACAGAGTCTTTTAAACCCGTAGTCTGTCGTGAGTAGAAGCATGCTCTAGGTGAAAAACAAAATAATTACCCTGCTGTCCTTTGACAGTAAGGTATTCCCCCAACAGAAGAAATTGTTTCAGCCCTTAATGTAAGAATGCTATGGTAAGACCCCTTATTCAGCGTACGCTTGGGGAAATAAATAAAGCATTCAGCCATTTTCTTTTTTTTTTTTTTCTTTTATTCTTTTTTTGAGACAGGGTTTCTCTGTGGAGCCCTGGCTGTCCTGGAACTCACTCTGTAGCCCAGGCTGGCCTCGAACTCAGAAATCCACCTACCTCTGCCTCCCAAGTGCTGGGATTAAAGGCATGCGCCACCACTGCCCTGCTCTGACATCTTTCTTATACAGTGTTTCAGAGGTGAAATACTGAACGGAAAGAGGGCTGGAGAGATGGCGCAGCATGGAGTAAAAGCACATACTGCTCTCCCAGAGGACGGGAGTTTGGTTCCCAACACCCATGTAGGGCAGTTCACATCTGGCTGTGATTCCAGTTCCAGGGCTCTGACACTTATGGCTTCCAAGACACCTGTACTCACAGGCCATAACCCCACACAAATATACACAGTTTCAAAATAAATATTTTTTTAAAAAATAGAGAAAGAGCCAGGCAGTGGTGGCGCACGCCTTTAATCCCAGCACTTGAGAGGCAGAGGCAGGTAGATTTCTGAGTTCGAGGCCAGCCTGGGCTACAGAGTGAGTTCCAGGACAGCCAGGGCTACACAGAGAAACTCTGTCTCGAAAAACCAAAAGAAAAAATATATACACACACACACACACACACACACACACACACACACACATATATATATAGAGAGAGAAAGAGATAAATGAGCTAAAATAAAGCCCTTCAGTGAATTTATGAATGGAAGGAAGGAAGGGAGGGAGGGAGGGAGGGAGGGACGGAGGGAGGGAGAAAACCCAGCAATCTATCACATGACGTAGCAAATCTGCTGCCCAGTACCCTCTTCAAGAAGACCCTAGGTTTGTGTCTTGGGGTTTCTATTGCTGTGATAAGACACCATTACCAAAAGCAACTTGAGGAGAAAAGGGTTTATTCAGCTTGTACTTCCACATCATAGTCTGTCACCGAAGGAAGGCAGGGTAGGAACCTGGAGGCAGGAGCTGAAGCAGAACCCATGGGGGTGCTGCTTACTGGCTTGCTTGTCCTGGATTGCTCAGCCTGCTTTCTTTTTTCTTTTCTTTTCTTTTCTTTTCTTTTCTTTTCTTTTCTTTTCTCTTCTTTCTTTTCTTTCTTTCCTTCATTTGAAACAGAATTTTTCTGTGTAGCTTTGGCTGTGCTGGAACACACAGATTAGCCTCAAACTCACAGAATTCTGCCTGTCTCTGCCTCCCCAGTGCTGGGATTAAAGGCTTGCCAACACCTGGCATCACCAGCCCAGGGAACAGCATCACCTGAAATTAGGCTGGGTCCTCTGGCACCAATCACTAATGAAGAAGATGCCCTATGGCTGGAGCTCATGGAGAAAGTTTCTTAATTGAGGTTCCCTCCTTTCAGATAACTGGAACTTGTGTCAAACTGACATTTAAAAAGCCAGCAGTTTGTCTCTGAACTTGAACACAGAAGGATCCAGAGATTTGGTTATCATATTCATCTCAAGAGAGGCATGTGTCCATGCAAGGCATTTTTGTCCTTTCAAACTGTAATCAGCGTCTGTTCTTGGCAGATTGTGTTTCTGTGACTTCTCTTACCTGCCTTCTGTAACCTGAGAACCAAGCCAGCTCTGACACCGCCATCTGTGGACACATGGGTGTGCAGACTGGCAAAAACTCCACGTGAACCTCTCTGGCTGAGATTGGACAAGATGATACCTTGCTGTTTTATTTCAGCTCACACTGTGAGCAAATGTCCTTCCTGGCCTCTTCAGTGTGTTTTGTTGGTGATGTCGGTATTTTAACTTACCCGCTTCCCTGGAAGGGAGTGCTGTCTGGTTTCACCGCACCTGCCTTGGGAAGGAAACATTGTATCCTATGGTCGGTACAGGATACAGTTTGCTGTGAGCACCTCACTAATGAAACTAAGTATGTAACTCAAAGAGCTTGCCTAAGTCACTCCAGACCCTCGAGGCTCCCATCAGAGAAGAGAAGTAAATCAAAGTCCACCAGTCTGTCTGTCTTTCTGAGACAGGGTCTCTCTGTGTAGCTCTGACTGTCCTGGAACTTGATCTGTAGACCCGGTCATCCTTCTTTGTACCAGGGCACACATGCAACACAGAACACAGGGTCTGGGCTCACTCA
>JADRCC010573811.1:0-12433 GCA_019843855.1 Hylomyscus alleni | reverse complement strand
ATACATATACATATACATATACATATACATATACATATACATATACAGTGTCTCATGCTGGGTGAGGTGAGGTAGGACATGGTTTTCAGAGGCCCTTTGATCAGCCTATGCAGAGAGTAGCTGCCTTCCTCCAACTGTCTAAGCAAATACAGCTTTTGGGAGGAAGACAAGAGCCATCTTCCACAGAGGTGAACACTGGAAAGACTTAGACTTTAGCTGAGGCAGAAGGAAGGCTAGGCAGAGCTGATGGAGCCCAGGAGTAGCTAATAGCATCTCTCATGTTAGCTAGCGAGGGACAGACCTTCCCTCATTGAATATTTCTGTCTGAGCTACAGGAGGCCTTGGCTCTCTAAGCCTTGATGACCACAACTATTCCAGAGGAGAAGTCGAGGTTTCTAGATCAGTTTGGGATTTACTTCTCAAATGGGAGCCAGTCTTCAGGAATCGGGGTCCTCTCCAGCCCTAGCCAGGCCACATTTGCTTCTCCAAGTTGGAATCTTGGTCAGATGTGCAGGTGCTGAAGTTTACAGGCTGGTTGTGGGCATCAGGATGCATTATCAGAACACCTGTTTTGTGTTCCCAAGACGGGAGCTCCAAGCCCCTGCAGTGAGCCCAAAAGATGAGTAGACCAGATCCTTCAGTCTCCAGAGCTGGCCAGGAGTGTCTCCAGCAGGGGACTGTGCTGGTATACCTTGAAGTGCTCCTAACAGCATTCCATCAAGATCAACGCTAAAGTGCCCTGACACAATTCTATGTAGACATTGGGAAGCGGCCGGCTGGACTTCCACAGAAATGAGCATCAGGGGTGCCTCATCTAGACCTGCAAAGGTATGCTGTTCGTTAAGGTCATGGCCAGAGAGAATACCTTTAGCTAGATGATCGTGGGAATTACAGATGTTCTCAGAGGATTCTTGTAGAATAATTACCGTGGTTTGAGAGAGTTTGTGTCTTTCCAGTCCCTGATTCAGAGAAATGGGCCCTTTAGTATGCATTTTGTTACTGCCTTCCAGGATGACACAGAAGTCCCCAGGCTAGGAGATTGGGCCTGCAGTGTGGAGGCATTTATTGCTGCAATTGCACCTTCTTCCCATCAGCCGGAGCCTTCGGGTTCCAGCTAAGATCAGTCTCTGCCTTTGGTGTTTGATCTGGTGGTAAATAAGGGATTCCTGGTGTTTCTGCTGGGTCTTTGGTAGTCTCCTCAAGTTCGGGTGTGTCCTTGGTAGCCTCTGGCAGGGTATTGTCCAGATCCAGGTCAGGCTTTGTGGGGCGTCGTGTCCAGGCATGGGTCCAGGGTGCCACTGGCGTGGGCCGTGGTGAGACCCAGAAGCCATTCTCAGGGGCCAGCGCCACAACCTGAGGCCGCACACCGGAATTGGTGACATGAGGAATGAGGAAGAAGATGTAGACACCAGAGACCACGAGACCCGCGGCCACCAGCACAGCCAGTGCCACTGCCGCGTTGAAGGCCCATGCTGGACTGCTCAGGGACAGGCGACGTGACAGCGGACGGCCGAGGCGCAGCGGGGGTGGAGGCGGCGGGGCGCGCACTGTGCGGCTTTTGCGCGGCCCGGGAGACGGCGGTGGTGGCCGCAGGTACAGAAGCCCCCGGCGTCGGTCAAAGCGCACGGAACCCTGGCGTGGCAGTGGCGCGCGCGCATCGCTAGGCAGCAAACCGGGCTGCGTGGGCAGAGCGGGCAGCCCCCGGCGTGGGGCCAAGCGTGTGGGTGCGCGGCACATGGGACAAGCCACTGCATCACCACCACCCGCAGTAGCCAGCGACAGGCGTGCCAGACACTCGAGACAAAATACGTGGCCACAGTCCAGGCGTTTAGGCAGCTTGAAAATGCCGTCGAAGGGTGACACACAGATAAGACATTCCATGGGGGATGCAGGGGGCAGAATGGGGCCTGAGCCAGGGGTGCCATCACCCTCCTCCTCTTCTGCATCTTCATCTTCACCTCTGCCAGGGGAGTTGGGTGCAGAGAGGGAACTTGGGGAGCTGGGGCCAGAGCCCTGTGAGGTTCGGTGGCGGCGGAGCCAGGGCAGTCGAGGACAAGGCATTCAGATCAGACCTATGGAGAGAAGAGCTCAGGCAGGAATTTGGAAGTTGTTGACAGATTGACAAGATTTCAAAGTAGCAATGAGGGCAAGGAGTCCTTGTTTGGACATATTGTTGCCAAAGGTCTAGAGACAAACTGGGTAAGACTGAAGCAGCTTCAGAGATGTAGAGGATACATCTCTGGGGAGATGCAAGATCACCTCCAACCTGAGTAAGAATGGTCTTGTAGAGTAGTAGTAAGACTCCAGGGAACTCACTACAATCTCTCACCTGGACCACCAGACTCCCAAGCCAGTTTAAAAGGTGCCAAATAGCTGAGAAGTAGTAAATTCAGGTTGTGAGAGCTAACTCCCCAAACAGAAATGACTGGCCACTTTGCAAGACACCCACCTGTAAACACCTTTCCTTGTGTGGGATTGAAGCGTCTCTTCCGTTCTGACCCAAATTTCTGGCTTGTCTGCCACTAGGTAGCTAACCGCCCCTCCCTAAAGGAGTGCACCTGACCTTGGGCCAACCCTCTAGGTTCCCACATACCTGTTAAACCTGTCTGGCTACTTGCCCCGCCCCCAGGCACCTCCTACTAGTATGAAGTCTGATCTATACCAGATGCTGGGATAGGGGGCTGGCTGCTAATGGTACAAGACCCTGGACCACTCTTCAAAGTACCCCCCCTCACTGGTCTTCGTGGGGACACTTGAAGCCTGTACCACACTATGGGAGTGACCAAACTGGATCTACCTAGACCAGACCTAACACAAGGTCCTCATCCCCAATACTTGCTGGGTCATTCCTGAGCACCAGGCTTACACCCTCCGACTAGCACTAGTCTGAAGTGCTACAATTCTGCAGGTATTTGTCATGAAAATACAATTCCCACTGGTGAACACCATGCCAGGAAGGTGAGCATCCTCTATACCATGGGAGGTACCCCATGCCCTAAATGATTCGACAAGCACACAGGAAGATGGAATTGTTCCAAAGGACACAGTTTATTAGGCAGCAACTGGGAAATCAGCGGTTAGACTTGGCCACACGCTCCAGTTCATCTTTCTTCTTGATGGCATAGGAGTTGGAGGAACCCTGCAAGGACAGGTGGTTAACTCTGAATGCTGGAGAAGCTCCCAGATGTCCAACCCAAGTGGACAACCCTGACCCACCTTGGCAGCATTAATGAGCTCATCTGCAAGGCACTCGGCGATGGTCTTGATGTTCCGGAAAGCAGCCTCACGAGCCCCCGTGCACAGCAGCCAGATGGCCTAGACAAGACAGGCAGGGCTCAGGCCTCAAAGGGTCTCCCCTCTTGCCAGTGACCTAGGACTCATCTCAACAGACACCAGCCACTCACTACAGGCGGGAGTTGATACCTTATCAGATAGCTGATCTGAGAGGGCTGAGAAACATGGGCCCCAGCTAACAGAACTGCCAGCAAAATGTTGACGCTCTTGACTGGAACCCTTGATGTCCCCCCATGGTACTCAGGCATCAAGCAACCCATCCCGTGCCTTTCAAGTAGCTAAAACTACAGGTAGGTGTGTGTGTGTGTGTGTGTGCCACCACGAAATAGACTCATAAATGGATCAAGAAGAAACAAAACAAAGCCTGTTGTAAAAATACACACTAGAAAAGAGATTAACCAGACTGGGAAGACTGGACTACTATCTCTCCATACAGAGTGGAAATCCAGGAAGATTTCCTGGAGGAAATGAGGTTGCTGGTAAAACATGCAAGACAGGATCCCACCCACTCGTGCTGATGGCTCCTGCCCCACCCCTTCACAAGCCTCTGACCCACCTGATTCACTCGGCGCAGTGGGGATACATCCACAGCCTGCCTTCTCACTGTCCCGGCCCGCCCAATGCGTGTTGAATCTTCTCGGGGGCCACTGTTGATGATAGCATTCACCAGGACCTGCAGAGGGTTCTGGCAGAAAAGGAGGGTGTGAGCCTGATACCCACCTGCAATCTCCTCAACCCTAAACAAGGTGGCAGTGTCATGAATGAATCTGGCATGTAATGAATCTGGCATGTATACCATGAAGCTTTGGTATGAATCAAGGACAAAACCTTACCTCACCAGTGAGCAGGTGGATGATCTCAAAGGCATGTTTGACAATTCGTACTGTCATGAGCTTCTTGCCGTTGTTACGACCGTGCATCATCATGGAGTTAGTAAGGCGCTCTACGATGGGACATTGTGCTTTTCGGAAGCGCTTGGCAGCATACCGTCCAGCACTGTGGGGCAGGTACTTGGCATACTTCTCCTTCACAGCAATGTAATCCTGGTTGGTAAAGAAGAGCATGAAGGAGCAGTCAGTAGTGGGACCAGCCTAAGACAGATTAGAGGAGACTGAGAACTGGCTCAAGCCATGGCCCCAGCAGGTTGTGAACATGAGCTTTAAGAAAATAAAACCAGTGACTACTTAAGTCACTCTCACATACATAAAAGGGGAAAGTGTTGCCCTGCTGGGTGTACACTTCTATATCCCAATCCTTGGGAGACAGAAGGATCTCTAGCAGTCCAAGATCAGCCTGGTCAATAGTGAATTTCACAATAGCCAGGGGTACACAGCGAGACCTTGCCTCAGGGGAAAAGTGAGGGAGAGAGAACACTTCTTGTAATATGCAAACAAGGGATTTGAATTCAGTTTTTACAAGTATTAAGTAATGGTACTTTGAGTCAGGAGGTAATAGCATACACCTTTAATTCCAGCAGCTGGGAGGCAGAAGTAGGTGCACTTCTGTTAGTTCAGGCCAGCCTGTTCTACACAGTTACAAGACAACCACTGCTACAGAGAGAAACCTTGTCTGGGGTTTGGGGACCGGGGAGTAGCATTATAGGGGATAGAGGGATACCTCAGAGTCTTGGCTGCTCTTCCAAAGAACCCAGCTTCAATTCCAAGCAGTTACATGGCAACTCACAACTGTCTGTAACTTCAGCAGATTTGAAAACCACAAAGACAGAACACCAATGCACATAAAAATAACTACATTATTCAAAAAATGTTACTATGGACATTTTATGTAAAAAAAAAAAAAAAAAAAAAAAAAAAAAAAAAAAAAAAAAAAAAAAAGTAAAAAAATTGAGCTGGGCGATATGGCACACACCTTTAACCCCAGCACCTGGGAGGCAGAGGCAGGCGGATTTTTGAGTTCAAGGCCACCCGGGTCTACAAAATTGAGTTCCAGGACAGCCAGGGCTATACAGAGAAACCGTATCTCAAAAAAACAAAAATTTTAAGACAGTCTCTCATATTGCCCTGGGATTCACTATGTAGTGCAGTGTGGTCCTGTACTTAAGAGATCCGCCTGAGTTCTGGGCTTACAGGCGCACACCACTGATTCAAAATGCTATGGACACTTTTAAGTCCTCAAAGAGGGGAGAGCTGTCCTGCGTACTTTAAGGACACTTGGCAGCACACCAGCACTTGGGAGATTATTCTGGACTACCTATGAGATAAAACCACATTTACTATCCTACCTGTTGCCTAAGAAGTTACCAGTGTGTGCTGGCCTAGCACGTGAAAAGCCCTGGCTTCAATCCCCAACATGACAAAAATGACCACAGACCTCCCCAAATAAACTCACAGAAGTAAACAAAACATCCATTAGACAGGACTCGAAATACTTTAGATTAATGCCTAGGTCCTGTTGTTTCCTTTCCCCTCTATTCTGTGCATGCATGCAAGTCAGGAAACAACTTGCAGCTGTCAGTTCTGCTGTTCTACTCATGTATTCCAAGGATTAAACTTACATTGTCAGGCTTAGTGGTAACCGTCTTTATAGGCTGAGCCACCTCACAGGCTCACTCTATGGCATCTTTAGAGATAATAGACGTACTTTAATTCCTTTGAACAAAATAGATAACTGGGCGTAAAGACATAGGAGAGTTGGTAGGATGCCTGCTTTGTAAAAAGCCCTGGGTTCAGTGTCAAGTAGTGGGTTAAACTGGACATGATGATATATACCTTCAATCCAGCACTCAGGGGACAGAATGCAGATAAGCTTTCCCCACTAGACAGGGTTTCAGGCCAGCCTGAGCTATATGATAAACTCAAAAGGGGATATGAGGGCAAAAGCAAATAGTTCCCAACTAATTTAGACAAAAAATAGCACCCATAGCAAATTGACACTTTGCAGGGGGAGGGCAGGAGGGAACATCTCATATAGCTCCAACTGACTTCATACACTTCAAATTCCTCTTGCAAATAGCAGCTTACCAACTGACTTTGACAAGGGTGTCAACAAGGTTCAGTTGGCTAAAGCCATCTTTTCAATTGATACCCATTAATTAAATATACAAATGAAAAAGGAGACCAAGCCTGGTGTCCTGGCACATGCCTTCAATCGCAGCACATGGGGGACACATGATTAGAAAAACGGGGGAAGAAACAAACACACCATAACATCTTTTAGTACCAGTTTGTAATAAGGCATGGGTGTGGCAGTCCAGTTATTGCTCTTCTACCTGTCTTAAACATTCACTGGTAGTTTCTGTGCCCTTTTCTGAACTGGCAGAGTTCACACCTGGTCTCAATCAAGAACAAGCACTAAGTTCCTTTTACCTGCAGAGAAATGTCGTTGATCTGCACGTCATCAGTGCTCCATTTCCCGAAGAGCTTGATGTCTGGGGTCTCTGCCACCGCTGGTGTGGCTGTTTCCCACTCGGTCATTCTGGGGTCAGGATAGTGGCAACAAGAAACCGTTATTGCCTAGCCATGCTGGAGCAGTCTCTCACCCCAAACTCTTTAAGACTAACTCCCACTATGTGGCAAACTGGAAAGTTAAGGAGAGACCTAGAAAGCTTTGAACATCTCTCCAAACCCAGGAAAACCACTCAGTTGTAGGCAGCATCCGTTCTTCTCAGGATTACAAAGTAATTCGGCAGTCACCAAGCTGGTACATGGACCACAGTATGATGGTTCACGAAGCCATATAGATAATCAATCAGACTCCCGTTGTGCACTTAAAACGTGTACTGAGCAAAGGAGTCATCACAAAAGTAAGCGAACCTAGACTTATGTTTATGGTATATAACCCAAGTGACTTCCCTGGAGTCCCGTGTGTGCAAACTATGAAGTCAAAACAGTGGAAACGAGGCGAAGAGTAACTCGGCCCGCGCAAATTTCCCTAGGCTCCCTTTTCTGGAGAAAAGAGTGAGGTCCAAACGTAAGGCCCAGGCTTCGAGTTCGGCCTCCGGACTCCCAGATGTGCCTTAGAACACTCATGG
Organism: Hylomyscus alleni; assembly: GCA_019843855.1. Lineage (NCBI taxonomy): Eukaryota > Metazoa > Chordata > Mammalia > Rodentia > Muridae > Hylomyscus > Hylomyscus alleni. The sequence continues at coordinate 5,148 of JADRCC010573811.1, read as the reverse complement.
CCATCTCTTTTGAACTCCGTATCCCTCTGCAGCCTCACCTGAGGGCGCAGACCGGGCTTCTCCGTCGCTCGGCGTGGACCACGCGCCGTCCTGGTGCAGACAGGAAGAGGCCGCGCGCAGCGCTCTAGCACTTTTATGTAAAGCGAATACTTCCGGGTCAGAGGTAGCGACGCACGCGCAGATGGAAACGGCGTGCTCACCAACCAATCAAACGCTAGGATGGGAGGCGCCCTTTGAGCCGTGTAGAGCATGCGCACTTTTAGAAACAGCGCCACACCCGTCTTCTGGCGGATGTCTGAAGTACTTGCCAAGCTTGTTGAGTCGGCGCACATGCGCAGAAACTTTAGCGGAACCGAGCCGCCATAACTAAATAGTGCTGACGTCCAGACCATTCTCTCGGAAATTAGGCTGCAAAACCGAGGTGCCGTGGACAGTGGATTCTTAGCTAGGTCAACCAGCTCGGCTCACTATTTCTCATCAGAATAGTGGGGGTGGGTCCTGTGGTTACCACCGATCCGGGTTCACAAGCACTGGCCCCACCCTCCACCCTCCCGCAAGCCGTGCTCGGCTAGTCACAGGCTTCCGATATGGGATCACTTCCTTCTTAATCACTCGGGCCGCTCTGGTCTGGGCTTTTTTTCTCAGGTCCAATCGCGAATACTAGACTCGAGCCCTAACCTTGTGACCCTCCTTGGGGAGGGATACACAGAGAGGAGTACTGGAGAGATTGGCCCGGGGATTTCTCCAGTAACTTACTTATCTGAGATCCCAGTGATTTGTTACTGATAACGGAGAGACGTGGCCAGCAGGTTCACCCCCAGGGGTGGTTTTGTTTGGTTTGGAGACAGGGTTTCTCCATGTAGTACTGGAACTCGCTCTTTAGACCAGGCTGGCCTTGAACTCAGGAATTCACCTGCCCTGCCCCTCCAACTGCTGGGGTGAAGGGTGTGGGCCATCACCTATTGACTCAGGGGTGTTTCTCTCAAAAAACAAAAAAAGAGAGAGAGATGGGAGGGTATTGGAGAGAAGAGAAAAAGAAGTTTCTCACCCCACACAGGCCTTTTTCCTCTTCCCCAGCTACTCCTAAAAGAGTCTCCTGTGAACAACAGCTCAGGTCTGGGAGGGAGAGGTTAGCTGCCAGAACTTTCTCAGGGAGTCTGGTGGGATAAGATTTTCTTCTCTGTATCTCACTTCATACCTTGTGTGTGTGGAGGGAGGGAAGACAGGGATTAGGAATCTTACCTAATTTTATTGTTTTTTGGGGGTGTCACTTCATCACAGTGGTTAATAATAGATGTTTCCATAGACTTTGTGAGCTTTACCTACTAGGTGACAGAGGGCAGGTGAGGGGCTCCTGAATATGGGCCATGGGTGAAGAGAAATGCTGCAGAAATTAATTTGCACAGATAAAATTAAATTTGCTTAAGCCAGGTATGGTTGTGCACACGTGCCATCCCAGCATTTGGGAGCTGGAAGTAGAAGTGGAAGCCACCTTCCACTACACAGTGAGTTAAAGGCCAGTTTGGGCTCCATAAGATTCTACTACAGCTGGGCAGTGGTGGCGCACACCTTTAATCCCAGCGCTTGGGAGGCAGAGGCAGGCAGATTCTGAGTTCGAGGCCAGCTTGGTCTACAGAGTGAGTTCCAGGACAGCCAGGGCTACACAGAGAAACCCTGTCTCCAAAAACCAAAAAAAAAAAAAAAAAGTTCTACTACAAACAAACTCCCAAACAAAATCAATAGCGTCATTACTAGTATTTTGAGACAAGGTCCTGTTATGTAGTCATAGCTAGCTTTCAGATTTGCTCTTCAGACCAGACTGGCCTTGAACTCGTTGATCTACCTGTCTCTGGCTCTCTAGAATTGCATCATAAACAATCAGCACCCCTAAAATTCTTTAAAAAAAAAAATGTTTCTTCCTCTAAGTAAAGCATGCGTACATGGGGTCTGAGGAGGTCAGAAAAATGTGATGAATCCTTTGGAGTTGTGGTTTATAAACCTGAGGTGGGTGCTAGGGATGGAAACTTTTTTTCCCCCCAAGACAGGGTTTCTCTGTATAGCCCTGGCTGTCCTGGAACTCACTCTGTAGACCAGGCTGGCCTCAAACTCAGAAATCTGCCTGCCTCTGCCTCCCAAGTGCTGGGATTAAAGGTGTGTGCCACCACCGCCCAGCCTAGGGATGGAAGGACTGCTGAGGGCCTAGAGAGATTGCTCAGCAGTTAAGAGCACTGACTGCTCTTTACAAGGTCCTGAGTTCAAATCCCAGCAACCACATGGTGGCTCACAACCATCCATAATGAGATCTGATGCCCTCTTCTGGTGTGTCTGAAGATAGCTACAGTGTATTTAGATATAATAATAAATAAATCTTTAAATATATATAAATGACTGCTGAGTCATCTCTCCAGCCCCAACCCTTAGAAATTCTTGGAAAGAGCTAGAGTGTTCCCATAGGTCTTGGGCCTCTGGTGTTACTTTATTCAGGCTAAATGGAGACTTTGTAGGTCCTGCTTAAGTTGTCTTCATCTTTTTTGTTTGTTTGTTTGTTTGTTTGTTTGTTTGTTTTTCGAGACAGGGTTTCTCTGTTTAGCCCAGGCTGTCCTGGAACTCACTCTGTAGACCAGGCTGGCCTCGAACTCAGAAATCCACCTGCCTCTGCCTTCCAAGTGCTGGGATTAAAGTTGTCTTCATCTTTAAAAGCATGATAGTTAGCTCCAGCCTGGGCTCCCCCCACTGTTGTGGGGCATCCACCAGAGAAGAATACCGGACATGGATTTAAGCCAGTAGAAAGTCTTTATTTATTAGGGCTGGAGAGATGGCTCAGTGGTTAAGAGCACTGACTGCTCTTCCAGAGGTCCTGAGTTCAAATCCCAGGAACCACATGGTGGCTCATAACCATCCGTAATGAGATCCGATACCCTCTTCTGGTGTGTCTGAAGACAGCTGCAGTGTACTTGTATATAATATACACATATATACATGCATACATACATACATCTTTAAAAAAAATAAAAGAAAGTCTTTATTAGCCAGGTGGGGACTGCAATGGGTGTTTGGGATCCCAGAATAGCCCTAAGCCTTTTTATGGTGAGCTTTTAAGCACAAAAGCCATATCATGGTTTGATATACTTCATTTAAGAAGAACAATTAGCCAGAAGTGGAACTAAACTACAGAAGCTAAAAAGCACGATTAGTACATTTAGAGACTTTCCTAGAACTAGAGATTTAGATGGACTTTTGCTTTTGCAGGTGGTGGTATCTATGCGCTAAGTCTTATGACCTGAATTGTACTTACATCTTGGAGTCATTTGTTCTAAGGCTTGGGGCTTGTTAGTGGAAGGTATCAGGGTGTTGTTGGTGAGTTACTTTGTTGACAGGGCTACAATCACGCATTCCTACAGTTTTCTGTCTCATGATGGCCTCTCACGGGCCTTGCTGATGATCCTTGGGTGTTTGTTTAAATCATTAACCTGATTTTCATCTAGTTTAGAATGTGTGGGGTATTAGATAAGTCCAGCCACCTGGTAGAGATCAGTCCAGGCCTGCTGAGTTCCAAACTTGGCCTCCTATCCATGACAGATCCATAATCATTATCCACTCTGGCCTGGCTGTCATTTTCTGTCTAGGTGTGTGATCCCATTCCCCCTGCCCCCCAGGTCTGTCCCTGTTCTAATATTAAGACTGTGACCTTTGTGGACTAGGATAGTTGCAGATGTAAGTAAGGACCTCATGATGAAATTATCCTAGATTATTGAGATGGGCCTCATTTAATGACAGTCTTTTTTTTTTTTTAAAGATTTATTTTATTATTATATGCAAGTACATTGTAGCTGTCTTCAGACACACCAGAACAGGGTGTCAGATCTCATTACGGATGGTTATGGGCCACCATGTGGTTACTGGGATTTGAACTCAGGACCTTCGGAATAGCAGTCAGTGCTCTCAACCGCTGAGCCATCTCTCCAGCCTGACAGTCTTTTTTTTTTTTTTACATTTTTTTTAATTTTTATTTATTTTATGTGTACGAAGGCCCCTCCGGCCCTGCTCACTCCTGCGTAATTCACTGTAGCTGTCTTCAGACACACCAGAAGAGGGCATCAGATCTCATTATGGGTGGTTGTGAGCCATTATGTGGTTGCTGGGATTCGAACTCAGGACCTTTGGAAACACAGTCAGTGCTCTTACCTGCTGAGCCATCTCGCCAGCCCCCGACAGTCTTTATAAGAGACAGAACCTTTGCCTGTCATGTAAAAAGCTGTTAGATTCCCAGCACCTCCATCCCCCAAAAAGGAGTTAGGGAGGAGGTATTGTGTTTGGCCATCCTCAGAGCCAAGAAACCACTATTTTGGGGAGTTGAGCTGAGCCCCCCTGCAGAAGGATTATACAATCCAGATGTGACTGTTTATCCTCCACCATGGAAGGTAATCATGTTACTCTCAACTAGGTATATAGTTGTATGTAACTCTGTCTTAATTGCATGTGGTCCTGGGGGAAGGCTCTATCTGTGCTGCTATGGCTATGGGGAAACATTCCTTTCTACTGGATTAAAAAAAACTTTTCAGATGGGGCCTGTTGTGGGAAGAGCCTTGTAAGTAACAGTAATCCTTCACTTGTGCTTTGTAAGGAAATCCAATAAACTCAGGCTGGTTCCCTAGAGTGAGCTTTAGTGGAATGTGCCTTGGTTTGCCACTGGAACCTTAGAAGAATAGGTAGATACTGCATACATCTTCCCCTCGGAAAGAATTGTAGAGAAGAGAGGGAAGGAGTGGATAGTAGAGAGGTCAGGAAGCTGTAGACCCAGAGATTGGAGTGATGTAACCACAGGCCAATAAATACCTGAATCTATGAGAAGTTGGTTTAGTTTAGGGTTCTTTTTGTTGTTGATGATTTTTTTTTTAAAGCAGGGTTTCTATGTAGCCCTGGCTGTCCTAAAGCTCATGTATGAAAACCTAGCAAGCCTCCAAATCATGGAGATTGTCCTGCCTCTGTCTCTTTCTGAGTGCTAGAATTAAAAAGGGACTGATTACTCTTCCAAAGGTCTTGAGTTCAATTCCCGGCAACCACATAGTGGCTCACAACCATCTGTAATGGGATCAGATGCCCTCTTCTGCTGTGTCTTAAGACAGCAATAGTGTACTCACATACGTA
>JADRCC010573810.1:0-13081 GCA_019843855.1 Hylomyscus alleni | reverse complement strand
AGCTCATACTATGTAAACTTGACTTTCCTGGACTTGGCTATGTAGACCAGGCTCCTTGACCTCACAGAGATCTGTTTGTCTCTGCCTCTAAAGGGATGGAATTAAATGCATGTAACATCATTTCTTGTTTCTAATAGCTATTATTAATATTTTCAGCACAGTGTACCATTTTTACTTTGAAAACTGACCAACATATTTGTGTACATTGCATTGAAAACCTTTACCTGTCTTTAAAACTTCTTTAATTGATCACTTATATTTGCTTAATTACACAAGTTGTTCCACATACAATAAAAACGATACAAATCTCATGTTACTTTGTATACCCTTTCATTAAATGATATTTATATATACATTCCAAACCTTTTATAGTTTCCTGTATGTATTTAGAATTATGAAGCAATATGCTTCCTTGGGAGGACAGACAAGATTAGAAACACATGGAGTAAAGATCGTTCTTAAAATTCCATTTGGCATTATTGCGCTCTCTGCATTTATATTAAATTAGTAAACTAGATATAAAAAGGTCTTTTGGTCTTTTAATAACCTTTAGAGGGAGAGAGAAGGTGAGGGGAGCACCAGGAACAAGGCTGAAACTAGGCCATTGCCTAAGAATATAGCACCTCAGCATAGCTTATTATAGCGAAGTGCCAGGGAGAGTTATCATAGGCTATTTGAGCCAGTACTCAGGATTAGTTATTAGTAATGATCTAGGAACTGCTCTGAGACTGGAGCTCCTAATACCTCAGTGTAATGAACTATCAGCCATCATTTAGGAAAAATAACAGCTAATGTGGTGACTGTGATTGGTCACCTTTCATGCAGAGACAGTTAGGTCTTGACACTTGTTGCATAGAGTGAATTGATGGGAGAGCAGCTCCATGTGGACCACTCTTAAAGTCACTGCAGTGATGTTCTTCTCTCTGGTTTTAATGAGTTCATTCATTCCATCTTCTTGCGGTTGCTTTCAATAAATCCTTCATAGCCTCAGATTCTGTGCTCAGATAGTTCTTTTTATTGTTTGTTTTTTTTTTTTTTATGGCAACTATGTAAGCATGTGAACAGGATTGACTTGCAAAAATATTTCAAGTTTTGCTAAGGTCCCTGGATTAACCAGTAGATTATCAGTTTTGATACAGAAGGAATTTGTTGAGTCATATCCAGAATCGGATGATAAAACAGGAAATGAGCTCAGCATTTTAGTCCGTGGAGCTAAGCCTGAAAATTCCTCTATAAGCTCAAACAATCTGAATGGTTGACAAGTGGAGTGTCTCACAAAATGGTTACCTCTGTGCAATATTTACCTATAGTCTCCCTCCCTGACTCTGGATAACTTTGCAGTCGACTCATCAAGACTTGGATTCTTTGAAGAAAGTCTCCTTTTGCAAAATTGAGGATATTTCAACTTAAAAGTTTAGAATGTTCTTCTCCCACTTTTTCTTTTTCAAGCTGAATGAATTAGATTTAATTTTGCAAAATATGAGCTACTTCTTGAAAAACATAGCAGAATTGCATTATAGGATGATTTTCTGTAGCAGAATTTTCCCTCAATTAATTTAAATATTAATATTAATACAACAAGAAGTCTGTGATTGGCCAGGAAAAAGGGAAGCAGAGCTAAGAGTTTCCTGGACAGAGACAGGGACAAGTAGAGTGGGGGGGGGAGGAAGAAAGATGGAGGAAGAAAAAGACAATCCAGATTCCATGTGGCTTTAAATAGCCACAATTAGCTATGGTTATCATAAAAGAAAAGAATAATTGGAATAATTTGTCTAATGTAGGTGGGCAGCTTGTCTCACTATCAAGAGGCTCTGAAATCATTGTGTGGGCATCTTGTGAATTGACAATTTATTGATATAGAAATCTGATCGATTAATTATAAGTTTCTGGAATTTTGATTTACTAGGTTAAGGGGATTTGTGACAACTAGCCAAAGCTGGTAGATGGCTGAGAAGGTACAAGCGGCTCTGAGGTAGGTGAACTGGAGCTAGGAAGATCCCCACATGGGGTTAGCCTAGAGGTAGAGAAACCACAGGCAGAGAGTAGTTGAGTAAAGCGTGGGCTGGTGGCAGTTTTTAAAAATTATTTTCCACAATGATTTTCAATGATTTAATTTTATTTTTGAGAATTTTATAGATGAACACTACATCTATATAACTCCACTTCTTCTTTGTCCATTCTAACTACTCCTCCATCACCTCTTCTCCCTCCCCAAGTCATGCACCTTTCTTCAGTTGTTACTACTACTACTACTACTACTACTACTACTACTACTACTACTATTACTATTATCATTACATATCTATGTACACACACATACACATAATCTACAGAGTCCATTTAACTTTGCTCCTATGTATACATGTGCTCAGGGCTAACAACCTGGTTTTGGACAATCTATGTGAGAGCTCGCCATTGGAGAAAACTGATTGTCCCTCTCTCACCAGTCACTGACCATCTATAGCTCTTCATCTAAGAATTTGCTGAATCCCCCCTGCCCCATGTTGGCATGCATTCTGTTTAAATCTACTGAGTCCGCTCAATACTGCCTTTATATGCATGGGTATAGGGCCATCTTGTAGAGCATGAGTAGCTTTTAAGAGATCACATCCCTACTCCAATAGCACCTCACCTAGGGGTAGGACTTTATAAGTGCCCCCTTCATCTGTGCTGGAACATTTGTCTGGCTTGATCTTGTTCAATCATTTGCCTGTAGTTACAGGTAGTGTGAGTTCATGTGTACAGTGACTTTGTCATGTCTAGCAAATGCTATTTTTCTGTAGATGTCCACTACCGCCGACTCTTACAGTATTTCTGTTCCTTAATCTTAAGTGATACCTAAATCTTAAAGGGAAATAGATGCTATATAAATGTCACATTTAGAACTGGTGGCTTATTTAGAAGTTTTAAGGCTTCATGTCAGCAAACCACACCCTATACCACTATAATATACCCATAGATAAAAGTGTTACATATTATAACTTACAATTTTAAAACTTCTTGAAGGGCAATCCCATGACAACTAAAATGATTTGTATTACAATTTAAAAATATTTTGGAGACAATATTATGACAATTAAAATGTCTCTTCTTAGTAAGTCATTTATGGGGTTGAGCACATGGGCCTGCCATTAAGAGCATGAACTGTTCATGCAGGGAGCTCAAACTAGATTCCTAGTGCTCATGTCAGGTGAATTACAACCATCTGTAACTCCAGGTCCAGGGGAGCAAATGCTCTCTTTTGTCTTCTCTATGTGCTTACAGGTACACAGTATATAACTCTCACAGGCAGGCATAAAGACAGACACATGCACACACACACACACACACACACACACAAATAAATAAATAAATAAATAAATAAATTTCTAATGATATTAAAAAAACTTGAATCTCAAGAAAACTATAAATATGATGTTGTTATGTTATGATTAGATAGTAGAGTATCTGAAAGAGTTTCTAAATTTTCAGGAGCTATTCTGAATGATGTCATTATATTTTTTGTTTGTTTGATTGGTTTTTTGTTTTCTTTTTCTTTTTTATCCCGAGGTTATTCTGACAATTGTACCATTAGCCAGAGCTATAATGGTACAGATGTTAATTTTGCTCTCATGTGTACAAAGGTACATGACTCATATCACAGATACTAACAGTTGACATATAACAGGAAATCCTGATACTTACCAAAGAAATAGCATTTGCCTTAGGTTTGTTGCAAATGACATTTATTCTAAGCTCTTTGACCACTGCACTGTTTTCAAGAGTTTGGAAATAAACTCTGAAATTATTGCTGCTTGCAAATGAGTTTATATATTGACAGCTTGCAACAGTGGGGTATTACATGGTAAAAAGGAGACAGAAGACAGAGAGATCTTTAGAGACCTAAAGATCTGCATAGGCATAAACCTAAAAAGCAAGTAGAAGTCCACACTTAGGTTTTTGAGAAATGTGGAGATGGAAAACAGTTATATCACAACAAATAAGTACAACCAGAAAAAAAAGTCCTAAGAAGGTAGAGCTGAATCCTAGGTTGCTGTAAGTTGGGGATTCACATGTCACATGTCTTACATATTCAGGAAGATCTAGGCTGAAACTGTATGCTAAGGCTTTCCAGTATTGGAAGGCCTGGGGAGTTAGGGAAAAGGCATTAATTGGTTTTCAATGATTTCTATGACAAAAATCTCAGACACTGGATGGCTTAAACAGCACATTTTTATTCTCACTGCATGAAGGCCAGAAGTCCATGTCAAAGTATTGGCAGCTTTAGCTATCTTGTGGCCTCTCACTTTGGCTTAGAGACTACTGTCTTCTTGCTATGCCTCTAAGAAGCCTTTCTGATAATGCCTGCCATATCAGATTTGATAAAAATGCTTCCTGCTACTTCTCTGATGTTGAGTTAGCTCTTCGGGGGCCCTTTATCACACAATCATAATACATTGAGTGCTCAAACTTCAGCATATGAAGTTAGAGGGCACAATTTAACTCATAACAAAGTTATAACTCCTATTGGAAGAAATAAATCCAGGTCTTGAAAGTTTCCACGGATTTACAACAGCCACTTGAATAAACTTTCCTTGTACCACACATAAAGTCAATTTTTGGTGGAATTAATTATTATCGAAAAATAAAATCTTTCTATATTTTTGTAAGAGTGCCTAGAAAAATATCTTTATGATTTTGCACAAAAGAGTGCCAAGGACATGGGGTTCCAGAAATGCTCATCTTCATCAGAGAAAAACATTCAAAGACAGACACAGAAGACACGAACAGGAACATCTTTATTATAGCAAAAGCCACCACTCATTGTGAAGAGGTGGATGATGACAGCCCAGATGAGCAGCTGAGTGCCTGAGACTCACGGTGGGAAGGCTTCCCAGACCAAAAGGAAGTCTTGCATTGCAACACCTTCTGAGAACTTGAGGGGAGTGTTCCAGAAACTGAATTCGAAGGATGAGTTTGATCAAATAGGAAGCTTTGAATATAAAAATAGTGACTTTGGAAGTGTACACATGAAATGGCAGCTATAATGAGATGGTGATGAGGATTCCACTGAACACTGGGGTCCTGGAGTTTCCAGAGAACACAGTCATCACAGAGGACTATGCAGCTACTGCACGAGCACAGACACCGCATCCACTGAGTAAAATTTATATTACATTTCTTTTCTTCTTGACTGTCTTATCTCAAGAAAATGAAAGAATCTTTAAAAACTCTCCATATACAAAAATTATATGAAGGAATTGTAGCGGCTCATTATTGCATTAACTACAATAGCCTCCAAATGGAAATATGACAATAAATGAATTATGATATTTTATGCAATATAATGTTGTGCAGCCATAAAAATGTGTGTGCAGAAATTTTATAAGATAATTTCAAAAGTGCAATAAATTGTAATTTGCAGACCAATCCAGAATATGTAATTCACCTATAATATTTTAAAATATTCAAAGTTATAGTATATTTTGCTTATAATACAAGCTTATATGGAAAGCATATAAATAAATAACCATAGTAATGCTATTGTCTCAGTGGAAATAGAGCTAAGGTTATAAAAGGACACCAGAGAAATTTGCATCTATAATGCCTAATCTTATACTGTTATGCTTTGGAAGTTGTTTTTAATTTCATAACTTTAAATAATATATGCAAACAAACCTAGCAACTTCAGATCTACATAAAATTCTAATAATTACATAGTAGGGTTGTGAATCCTTAGAGGAGATATTTTATTGATACTTTCATTTCTTCTCCTTTTCTTCCATTCGGCAAATATTTATTAGGTATTCATTATGTATAAGGTATAGAGCTGGGTATTAAGATCCTTGTCTTTAAAAAAAAATGTAGAAATGTATGCTGCATTGATTGCCTCATGCCTATCTATGGCTCTAACTATGTTAGATCAATTTAGTCTAAATTTGAAATTATTACAAATTGAATCTCACTCTCTTTTGGATATTCTCTCTGAGAGCATGGGCTGAGAGTACTTTTCAGCTTCGTCCTTTTGTGAGTTGACCACTGGCTGGAAGTTTTCCCAGAAGACGTGATTTTAAGACCTAGTTTTATTTAATAACTTCTTACATGAGTCCTTCTCTTGACTTACATTTCTTGAAAGAAAAATCTTTTCTTCTTCTGTTACATAGTTATAGTATAAATTTATGTCTCTATATAAACTATATCTCATCTATATCTACATCTATCTACATAAACAAAACAATGCTAATGTGTATCTGAATGTTCACATGTTCTTTGACACACAGCACATGTTGCCAGCTGAGTGCGAGTCTCTTTGAGCCTCTTATCTATTCTAAACGTTTATGTGTCCTAAGTATTTCAAATTTCAAGAAAATCAAATAACTAGCAATCTTTCCATTTTAGTAAATTGGTGTTATTAGTTTTTTTTTTTTCAAAAATTAGCTATTAGTTTTTTTCAAAAATTAGGTATTAGGTTTTTTTTCAAAATATATCAACACCAACCCATGACTTGTCCTAGAGTGGATATTTAAAATGACTCCAGGAAACACATCTATTTTCTAAAACTATTTTTTAGTGATTTTTCTCATACAATCTTGGTCTTGCAAGCCTCCTGCTACATCTCCTTCAGCATTTAGATCAGAAGGAATTATCCACTGGTCAGTGAGGCAAAGCTAAATAGTTGAGGTAATATACACTTGTCATTTAGGAATTTTTCTAAAATATACAACTTTCTGAGAATTTTCTTCTTCTGAGTCACAGGGTAGTGGTTCTGTTCAATATACCAAATGAAGACAGCACATTATATTACCCTTCTAGAAGTGTACTGCCAATGCTTTGTCATATTGTATCCTAAGATGATTGAACAAACTATAAGTCCTGGAGCTCTCAGTTTGTGCTCTCTGGCATTTGTGGTAGCTTACTGGGCCTTGGATTTACTATGGGAGGACTCTGACAGCAAATGATGGCTGTATGCAGAAGTGGAGTTGAATCGTCCAATGAAGGGAAATGGGACTCAACCCGTGCATAGGGGTGTGGACAATCAGCTCAGTAAATATCTATGAATGAGACTAATATAAAAGACATTGTAATAGCAACATATGGAAGAGACACGCTGTACTGAAATTAGAACCTATCCACAGGCAACAATCTAAAGTCAGGAAGTGATACAGCTTTGTAGTGATCTAACCCAAGTCCTTCCAAAATCTATTAGAGAACTCTGTGATAAGTAATGTAGAGAGAAACTCTGATTCTTCAACTTAAGAAAATGAAAACAATAGTAATCCAGTATATAAATGGACCACGTTTTCTTTTTCCACTTTTCAGCTGAGAGACATCTAGGCTGTTTCCAGTTTCTGGCTACTATGAATAAAGCTGCTATGAACATAGATGAACAAGTGTCCTTGTGGGATGGTAGAGCACTGCTTGAGTATATGCCCAGGAGTGGTATAGCTGGGTCTTGAGGTACAACTATTCCCAATTTTCTGAGAAATAGCCAAATTAATTTCCAGATTGTTTGTACAAGTTTGCATTCCCACCAGCAATGGAGCAATGCTCCCCTTGCTCCACGTCCTTGTCAGCATGTAGTGTCCTTTGGGTTGTTGATCTTAGTCAACTGATGGGTCTAATATGGTATCTTACAGTCATTTTGATATGTACTTTCCTGATGACTAAGGATGTTGAACATTTCTTGGCCATTAGAGATTCCTCTGTTGAGAATTCTCTGTATATCCCTGTACCCCATTTTTTAAATTGGGTTATTTTTATTGTTATTGTCTAACTTTTTGAGTTCTTTATATATTTTGAATATTATCTCTCTGTCAGATGCAGGATTGGTGAAGATGTTTTCTCAATCTGTAACCTGCCATTTTGTCCTATGAACAGTGCCTTTTGCCTTACAGAAGCTTTTCAGTTTCTTGAGCTCCCATTTATTAATTGTTGTTCTTAGTGCCTGTGCCATTGGTGTTCTGTTTGAGAAGTTGTTTCCTATATCAATGAGTTCAATGCTACTCCCTACTTTTTTCCTATTATATTTAGTGTATCTTGTTTTATGTTGAGGTCTTTGAACCACTTGGACTTGACTTTTGTGCAGGGTGATATGTTTGGATCTATTTGCATTCTTCTATGTGAAAACATTCAATTAGACCAGCTCCTTTAGTTGAAGATGCTTGTCTCTATTCCATTGTATGATTTAGGGTTCTTTGTCAAAAATCAAGTGTCCATAGGTGTGTGGGTATATTTCTAGGTCTTTGATTCAATTCCTTTAATCAACCTGTCTCTTTCTATACCAATACAGTTTTTATTATTATTGCTTTGTACTCCATCTTGAAGTCAGTGATGATGATACTTCCAGAAGTTCTTTTTTTTTTTTTTTTTTTTTTTTTTTTGGTTTTTTTGAGACAGGGTTTTTTCTCTGTGTAGCCTTGGCTGTCCTGGAACTCACTTTGTAGACCAGGCTGGCCTCGAACTCAGAAATCTGCCTGCCTCTGCCTCCCAAGTGCTTTAATTGTATGGGGTTGTTTTAGCTATCTTGGGCTTTTTGTTTTTCTATATGAAGTTGAGAATCTTTCTTTCTTCCTTCCTTCCTTCCTTCCTTCCTTCCTTCCTTCCTTCCTTTCTTTCTTTCTTTCTTTCTATCTTTCTTTTGTCTATTATTTCTTATTTATTTATTTATTTATTTATTTATTTGTTTGTTTGTTTTTTGAGACAGTGGTTCTCTCTATAGCCCTGGCTATCCTGGAACTCACTCTGTAGACCAGGCTGGACTCGAACTCAGAAATCTGCCTGCCTCTGCCTCCCAAGTGTTGGGATTAAAGGCATATGCCACCATTGCCCAGCTTGAGAATTGTTCTTTCAAGTCCTGTAAAGAATTGTGATGGGACTTTTATTGGAACTACATTGAATCTGTAGGTTGCTTTTGATAAAATGGCCATGTTAATCTTACTGATTCATGAGCATTAGAGATCTTTCCTTCTTCTGATACCTTGTTCAACTTCTTTCTTCAGAGACTTGAAGTTCTTGTCATATAGATCTTTCATTTGATTGGTTAGAGTTATACCAAGATAGTTTATATTATTTGAGGCATTGTAAAGAATGGCATCTCCTTAAATGCTTTCTCAGCCCATTCATTGTTTATATAAAGGAGGCCTACTGATTTCTTTGAGTAAATTTTGTATCCAACCACTTTGCTGAAGGTATTTGTCAGCTGTATGAGTTCTCTGGTAGAATTTTTGAAAAATTACTCTGCTATTAAAAACAAGGACAGCATGGATTTTACAAGCAAATGAACTGAACAAGAAAATACCATCCTGAGTGAAGTAACCCAGACTCACAAGAACATGCATGATATGTCCTGCTTATAAGTAGATATTAGCCATAAAAAATGGGATAACCATGTGTCTTAGTCAGAGTATCTATTCCTGCACAAAACATCTTGGCCAAGAAGCAAGTTGGGGAGGAAAGGGTTTATTCAGCGTACACTTCCACATTGCTGTTCATCATCAAAATGAAGCCAAGACAGGAACTCAAACAGGGTAGGAACTTGGAGGCAGGAGTAGATGCAGAAGCCATGGAGTAATTTTGTTTACTGGCTTGCTTCCCCCTGCCTTGTGCAGCTTTCCTCCCCTGCCTTGCTCATCTTGCTTACTTGTAGAATCCAACACCACTCACTAGTCCAGGTATGGCACCACCCACAAGGGGCCCTCCTACCCTTGATCATTAATTAAGAAAATGCCTTACAGCCGGATCTCATGGAGACATTTCTTCAAGGCAGGCTCCTTTCTCTGTGATAACACAGCTTATGCCAAGTTGACACACAAACCCAGCCAGTACTCCATGCTACAATCTACAGACCCAAAGAAGTTATATAACAAGGAGGGCCCAAGGGAGGAGGATGCTTTAATCTTTCTCAGAATTGGAAATAAAATAGATATCGGAGGTGGATGGAGGCAGGGAACTGGGTGGGAGTGGAGATTAGGAGTGGAATGGAATAGGGGGAATCATGTGTAGGGTAGAGTGGTGCCTGGACTGGGGGCTCCTCTTTTTCAAATGAGATGGCAAGGACGGAGTGAGGGGAGGGGTTATGGGGGACCTGGGAGGAAAGGGGTCTTATATTGGGATATTGGATGAATAAATAAATTAATTAATAAAATAGAAAATGACAACAGTACCTCAAGCTGTGTTTGTGCATGTGTTTGGATGTGTACCTTATATAATTGACTCTCTTCCTCAAGATAATTTAGACAGTGACTTTACCCAGTGTTAAACACACAGCAAAGACACTTAAGACAAAAGCAACACCTAATATTCTAGACTTGGCAGCAGGCAACAGTTGGGGGGGGGGAAGTGGTAGAAATCTTTTATGCTGAAAGACACTCCTCTGAAAGGTGATGCTGAACATGGGCAGGAGAAAAAACTTGAACTATTTGTGAAATTTAGAAATATTACTGAGAACTGAATGTTGTACAAGGAAGGATCAGAACTCTCAGTTAAAAGTGATTTGCATGTATAAAGAAAAAGGACATTGCTCTAAATATCAGGTGGTTTATTTCATGCCATGCCAGAGGGAAGACAATAAAGGTGGAACCACATTCTGCAAACTTGAAAATGAATCTGCCATGGACACCTCTCCCCAAGCCCACAGGCATGGATGATAAAATATAAATGTGGTGCCTATAACATTTGAGAATTGGAATTGCCTTTAAAATTAAAACTGGCTAGTACTGATAATAGGAATATTTAACCATATAGAAAGGTGTTAATAATTTTAAGACACTATAAGAAATAATTTTGGTTACTGTCAGGTAGTTAAATTATTCAAGAGGGTTGAAAACAGCTATAAAGAATTAAGAGACAGAAATGATTGGGGAAAAATTCAAGAGTCATCTAAAAGAGAAAAGAAGACAGGACAGAATTCAAAATAGAGTCACCTGTTAACCCAAGAGGTCTTGTAATAAACTACTGGAAAGCAAGAATCCTATGATGTATAGAGGGAGAAAGGAGAGAAAAAGAACAAAGGCTGTGTGTGCACACTCTAAGTATCAGACTGGACCCTCAGTTCCCAGGCCAGGAGCATTTGACACAGGGACATTCAAACACTGCCAATAGCTACTCCTTCAAAAAAAAAGAAAAACAAACAAACAAACAAACAGAAACTGGGCTCTTCAACCTGGCCCTCTCCCCCCATGTCTTGATCTGCTTTACTGTACTCTAATCTTCTTTGGGTTCCATTTCTGTCTCTATCTTTTCCTCACTGTTGTGGTTCATTATGTCCTCACTCTCCTCTTTCATCAGTCCCTGAATTTCCAAGCAAAATATTCTAAAATTCATCTTTGGTCTGTGATATTTCAGTATCTTACACATCCTGAAATTCTGTATATTTCTACTGCAAGATATTATTTTTAATTTTCCTGTTGAGAATGCTCAAAATGGCTCATGTAATATATTTGATAGATGTACAAATAATGAGATGATTAGTGTTAATATACTCATGTACTTATTTTCAACTAATGGTAAAAATGTTTAAAACTTACTCTCTTGGCATGTTGTCAGTGTACAGTGCAATTTATAATTAATTAACTTCTCAATTTCTGCATTGCCTACCTGCATTTTTTCTTTCTATATAGCTAGATTTTTCCCTTCTATATTTTTTCCTACTACTTCCTTGTGTCAACCATTCTAGCTTTTTTCTACATATGTGATTATTGTTTTTGAATAATACATATAAGTTAGATCATAAAGTTTTTATTTCTCTCTCACTCTTCTTTCCCTGTGTATCATAACTTATTAATTTATTCACTAATTAATGTCTTGGTTGTTTTGATATATTCTTTACTGTGAATAATACTTCAACTAACATAAGAATTCAGTCTTCATGAAGTGGTCATTTTCTGTCTTTTGGCTATAAATCCACAAAATATACCACAGAGGTACTGTAGTTCTGATTTTAATTTTTTTAATTAATTTTTAATTTAATATTTTTAGAAACATTGATTTTTTTCTGTAATCTTGCATCAGTCTATGTTCCCATCAACAATGTTCAAGCCTTGCATTATTCTAGCGTTCACTAAAACTTGCCTTTGATTTCTCTTTTTCTTTTCTTCTTTCTTTCTTTTTGCTTTTTTGGATTAAAGTTAACTTAATTGATGTGAGAGGACATATTGTGATCTTGATTTTCACTTTCATGAAGAATAGTGACAGTCATGAGCACCTTTTTATATGATTAGTATCCAATTCTAGGTCTTCTTTGGGGGAAAGGGTTTTTAACTATTTGAAAATCATGTAATCTGATTAATGCTATAGAATTTTCTGAAGTTCTCAAATAGTTGACTATTAATCACACACCTGTGTGATATTAAATTTATGTCATCTTATTAATTATTTTGTCGTATATGTTTTTGAGGTCTTGTTTTAGAAAATGATCATTAAGAAGTTTCATGCCTTGTACTTTTATTGTTTTTCCCCCTTTGTTGTGTTTAAGTCAATGTTGAGAAGATTTTAAGGTGTCTGTCCTGTAAGATTAATGTCTAATATGTTATCTATTCTTTCTCTATGATGTCTCATTGCTTTTTTAAAGGCAGTTGGTCATGAGCTACTTGGCTCAGTCTCTGGGCTTTCTGTTTTCTTCTGTTGGTCTATATTATTGCTTTTATGCCTGCATTGTATATTTTCATTAATCTGTGGGTTTTGAAATCAGTAATGTAATGTCATCACTTTTGCTCTTTGGTCAAAACTAGTGCTGACTATTTGTGTGTTTCTTGTGAACTTTTAGTATCTTTCCTGCTTATGAGAAACAAGTGGGATTTGTGTTTTTAACAGGGACTGTTTTGAGTTTGTAAACCAACTGGCTAGTGTGTATATCTTAGTATTTATTTACTCTTCTATCCATGAGAACGAGATTCTTTTCCAGAAATTTGTGATTTAGTTTCATCAGGGTGTTTTTCTTTATTGTTTTCCTCAGTTACATTTATCGTTAAGCATATCATACAACAATGAACTACACGAAAGAAATTAAGATACTGCTTTTTTAAATGCCCCCAAAGCACTCGATGCTCTATCTGACCTAGACTCATAGACCCCTCTGACATTCTTCCCTTTTACCCAGAGTCCA
>JADRCC010573808.1:0-11588 GCA_019843855.1 Hylomyscus alleni | reverse complement strand
AGCTTTACAAGTGTTCTGGGGATTCAAACTCAGGTCTCCACACTGACATGGCACACACGATCAGCCCCACACTGTGATTGCTGTAGCCTGTAAGAAGGTTTGAGGTTGGGGCGTGTGACTCTTCCCAATTTTATTACTCTTTTTCTAGGTTGTTTTAGGTATTTTGAATTTCTCAAATTTCGGTGTGGATCTTAGAATGAGTTAGTTAGTTTCTGCAAAAATAGGAGCTGAGGTTTGATGTGGATGACATCGAGTAGATTAAGTCTTTAGCCCATGAGCATGGATTATCATTTACTGTCTTCATATGTTTCTTTTGTAGTTGTCATCTGGCACTACATTTGTTAATTTTCTTCCCTAAGTATTTTATTGCTTTTGATTGATTTATAAATAGAATTTTTTTAAAAAATTTTACTTATGGATTATTCCAGTGACTTTTTACCAATGGTATTAATACCTTTTTCTCCTGTTTTTTTTCTAAAGATCCATCCGTCTCAAATAATTCTACAAGTAAAAAGAAATCTGAGTCTGCTGTTTGCAACTTAGTAAGAGACACGAGCAAGCGTGATTCTGAAGCTTCCTCTCCGCTCCTGGTCAGAGATGTTACTTGTGAAGATGACAAGGGGAAGATCATGGAGGACGTGATGAGAACCTATGTAAGACAGCAGGAGAAGCTGAACTCCATTCTGCAGAAGAAGCAGCAGCTGCAGACGGTAAGCTGTCCTAAGCAGTAGCCATTGTTCTCTTGTGCTTGTCCCTGAGACAGGGTTTCTCTGTGTAGCTCTGGCTGTCCTGGAACTCAGACAGATCCACCTGCTTTTGCCTCCTGAGTACTGGGATTAAAGGTGTGCACCACCACTGCCCGGCTAGAAATAGTCATTGTTAAGATACCTTTCCATAGTAAGAAAGTCAGGCTAGACACTGCAGATGGACTCAGAGCTGCTCTGTTGTCTACTAAGAAGCAGTTCTTGATGACATTCGCTTCTCTATACACATGATAGGACAGCTGAACTTCCGATACCTTGTGACTTCTTGTTTCCTAATGGGATAGAAGTAAAGAAATATTACTTTATGTTCCAGGAAGTGGAGATGCTGAGCAGTTCAAAGGCGATGAAGGAGCTCACTGAAGAGCAGCAGAATTTGCAGAAAGAGCTTGAGTCTCTGCAGAATGAGCATGCTCAGAGGATGGAGGAATTTTATATTGAACAGAGAGACTTAGAGAAAAAGTTGGAGCAGGTGATGAAGCAGAAATGCACCTGTGACTCAAACTTGGAGAAAGACAAAGAGGCCGAGTACGCAGCCCAGGTGAGTGCGACAGCTGTAGCATGGGCTGGACCTTACTGTTGAGGAGTTAACTTTTGTTAGTCAGGCTAGGTTTCAGGATGGGAAATTGTTCTAAGCACAGCTTTTATTCGCTAAGGTAGTGTGTTCTCTTTCTCTTTCCCTCTTTCTTGCCCCCTTTATTCTGTTTTCATTGTGTGGGTGTGTGGAGAAGGTATCACTGTATAGTCGAAAGCAGAGATCTGATTGCCTCCCGTTTGCTGGGATTAAACGTGTGTGCCCCCATACCTGGCTCCAATAAGATTTTTTAACCTATATTATTTTCACTTTTAACTGATATTCTGTAATTTAGTTATCTAAATTACTGATGTCTAGTACTCTGTATAAAATTTTGTATCCTTCTGGGCTAGGGAATGTAGCTGATTGGTAAAGCATATGCTTAACATGCACAGGACACTGTGTTCAATCTATAGCACCACACACCATACAAATGAAGAAACATGTAAATAGAATCTACGTTTTCATTATTTTGATAAAGTAAGATGAGCTTTTGTCCCAAACCAGTAAACATAAACTATTGCCTACTATATTTGGAAGTGGGGGCAGGCATAATAAGTAAGGCTGTGTTACTATTGTCACAAGTCCAGGAGGATGAGCTGTGGAGAGGCAGTGACGCCAGGAGCCTTTGTGAGAGGGAACTGCATGCTCCTTCCTCTTGACACTCCCAGTCCTCCAGGCCACTGTCCTGTCAGTCGTCACAAGTGCTAGGTGTTCCAAGATGTGCAGGGAAACAGTTCGTTTTATAAAAAGCAAATGGCAGTTTGTTTCATAACCATGGTAGGATGATTAAATGGGAAAAAAAGTCAAAGTGATGGAAAACTAACATAGTATTTTAAATCACACAGCTGGCAGAGCTGAGGCAAAGACTAGACCATGCTGAGGCAGACAGGCAAGAACTCCAAGATGAACTCAGACAGGAGCGGGAGGCGAGACAGAAGCTAGAGATGATGATAAAGGAGCTGAAGCTGCAGATTGTGAAATCATCAAAGACCTCCAAGGAATAAGAGCCGAAGAAGAGACACACCTGTATTTGATTGACAGGGCTTCATGTTTGTCGCTTGTTTTGAAAATTGAACTCTAACGTCTTATTGCATGAAGGTAGCTAGGCATTCTGTTCATTTGCAGGGCAGCAGAAGTGAGGATTATATATTAATACAAAATTTTCCATTTCCAAATGAATGAAAATGAATGCTTCTTTGTACTTTTTCCGGTCGGCTTGGTAATAATAACCTATGTAGTCAGTCTACCTGTATTTCTAGCAGTTACATACTTTCCAAAACTGCTTTATGTGGTGGAAAGTACCTGTGTCAGTTTTGTTATGCATTATGTCAGGCTCAGCTTTAGATGTAGAGGTAATGTTTATGATAGAAGCTGCTTTGTATCCTTCTCATTGCAGAACCTGGTGAAGCCTGTTGTTACTTTGTTCAGGTTGTAGAATGAGCTGCTTCTGGCTTCCTCCTAGAGGAATTTTACGGATGAAATGATAGTACCACCTCCCCAACATACAGTGGGGCGAGAGGGAGCACACTTCGCTGTGCCCGGAGGCTGCACACAAGGAGCAGTCGTAGTTTCTCTTTCTGTGTAAGAGTGGCTATATCTATCTAGATTGTGTGTGTGAGACTTCAGAAAATTAAAATGATTTCTGAATTCTTCTTGTTAATAGTGGTGTGAAAGTACTCATTCATGTTCACGAGGAAAATGGATTCCACTGACGTATGTTGGTTCCTATGTAACTCATGATCCTCTTGTACAGTTTTTATATGTAGTCTTATAAAGGTCTTATGACATTTATATAATGGATTTTTCTTTTAAATTATAAAATACTAAATATCTTGAAGATTATTTTGGACTTTTGTATGTTTAAATGTTATCTTAAAACTTGCACGAATGGACCATTATGACTCTTTAATCTTAAAATCAGGAATTTACAGTCAGCTAAGTATGTGTGATAGGTTAATAATCCACAATTGAGGTATCTGCTACTAGCAGGAATTTTAGATGACAAATGAATTCCATGATTTGGGTAAGGGCAGCCTCTGCACTTTTCTTTGTTTTTGTTCTTTTGCACATAAAGTCTGACATTTTTACCACAATTTATCAATTTCACATTAGTAGATGCTTGGCTTGAAATTTACTAGGGAAAATTCTTGTCGAGTTTTTTTTTTTTTTTTTTTTTGTTCTGTTTGGCCTTGAGCTTTCAGGGATCCTCTTGCATCTGCCCCCCAGGTGCTGAGTTGACAGGCCTGAGCCCCACCACCGCTGGCCCTGTGCAGGTTCTTTAGGGATGTTTCTGAAAGCAGTGCTGGCATTATCCTCTGTTTTGTGTGTCCCGTGCTGTCTCATGGTACTACATGCACTTGAGATCTGTGCTTAGGAATAACTTAAGAGTTTCGGCTGTCACTGTCCTCCATGCTGTGAGACATCAGAGCCCTGGGTTATCATACCTGCTTATGGTCATATTTTGTTTCATAATACTTGTTTAAAAGCAACTTTTCTACTTTCCAAAAGGGAGTTTGTTTTCTAAATATATTGTGACCTAACTGTGGATTTATTTTACTATGTTCTGTAATTTAATGTATTGACTTTTTCAACCTCCTTGGGAGAAACATGTTAAGTGGTGCAGGGACCATATATGTCATTTTACTTAGATCTAGAGAAAGGAAACCACGGGCATTTGTAAAATAGTCTTAGCTTAGTTGTCAGTTCATTGTATCCCAGCTGGGCTGTGGGAGGCAGACTCAAGGACTTGCACCATTTATTTTTCTGACAGACTCGGAAGTGTTCTGCTCATGTACTGCTTAGTAAGTGTGATTTTTTTCTAGTCTTGATGAAACTTGCCTCGTGACATTGTTGAGTGTCGTCTTCACTTTCCAGAAGATGAAATGATGTGCCATCGTTTTCTGTCTAAACTTCCTTAAAAGTAATTTTTAATCAGCTGTAAATATCATATCTACTACTGTTGAAAGTAACTTTAATTTACATTGCACCATATAGCTTGAAAGCAAACTTTGAAATTCTGTAATACTCCACAAGTGACCTCTGCTGCAATAGTCCTAGGAAGCTTACTTTGTGCATGCCCATTTTGTGTGCTGGTTGCTATCTTAAGGTTTGCTTTGGTGTTAGGTCTCGCGTGTTATGCCAAGTTCACCAGGCAAGCAGATTTTCCTTCAGAGTCCAGACTCTGTTTAGGGAGAAATGAGACCATTTATTCTGCAAAGCTATGTTTAGGAGTGGAAGGAGCACGGCGTTAGCTTTTATACTGAGCAAAGAGTGATGTCGCTATGGACGCTTTCTCTCCGTGGTCCAGACTCTGAGGAGTGTCTAAAGAAAGGTACTTGATGTGCGGAAGCCCCTGCTGCCATCAAGGAGGCGCTTAAACAAATCACCTAATCACAGCTGAGACTGAACACTCAAAAGATTCTACCAACAATGTAGGTTTGGCTCAGGCTTTAACATTTTTGAAGTATAGTCTTTTCGCTTGAATCTCTTGTGGTTTTTGAAGATAAGGATGTTTTATGCTTCGTGAGCTAATTTTATAACATATTTAATATATAACCTGTTTATATGTAAACTCTTTTGTACAGGGGTGGGAAGGAGTAATGAAAAAAACTGATTTGTACATAGTGAATTATAAAGCAGACCAAGCCTGTGAAACAGCGAGTAGCCGTGGTGTTTGCAGGCTCCCCACATCCTTCCAGAGTCCCGTCAGAGCACCCAGTGTGTCTGTGTGTCTCTGGCTCCTGTCTGCAGAAGAACAAACGAAAAGGAAGCACACATATTAAGAAACGTGCCGGGGTATAAATTCCCTAGCAAGAGCTGCAGATCTAGTCCTGGAGAGTTTTCCTCCTGTGGAAGGTCCGCTCCAGCTCCACGTGTTGTGCTTTGAGTGAGGAGGGAAGGATGCTTGCTTTTATTTGTCCGTTATGCGTTTAATCTTTAGGGCAGGACGTTAAACTGACAACAAATTGTGTTCATGCTATTATCCATCTGCTCCTGAACTTGGATCTACTTGTTAATGGTTTCATGGAAGCAATCAGCAATATGTGATATGAACTGCTGCATTAGATACTTACTTGTGGAACTGAGATATTTAAACAGAGCTTAAAATTTTTTTTCTAGTGTAAAATACTTAAGCATTTCCACTATTGGAAGAAAAACATATATGGGTATTTTGTATTGTATCTTGTTTAAAAGGACAGTCTTTTTTAATCTTCCCACTTAAATGGCTTTTAAAATATGTAATACAATTTGAAGCTTGTTTAGAAATAGAATTAAATGTCTTATATAGTGCTACAGTTTTGGAATTAGAAAGTGATCAAATATAAAACATTTTAAAATTAAGCCCAGAAAACAAAATAGTGTTTAAAGTTAGTTTAGTATAAAAGAAATTTATAAGATTTTTTTCTTCAATATAAGATACCTCACTTGAAAATAAAGCACAGCACATTTAAAGAAATTCTCATGAAAACACCCCATTAGAATAATTGCTAAATCTAGGACATCTTTTGAGTTGTTAGAGTTTGTGATAAATGTAGTCACCATTAGCTTTTCTGCTGGAAGGACTTAAACCTTGGTAATTTTAAGGCAGTGTAATAGTTCAATTATTCCTCAGTTTCTAACTTGTGAAGGCAGTAAGTGAATGGTCCCTTCTGCAACTACTGAAACAAATTAGCTACATCGAGCATAATTCAATTGATAATTTTGCCAATGCATACATAGTTTTATGATTAAAATTGCTGTGGTTGGTTGCATTACATGACACACAAAACTGTCCTCTACCTCACGTGAAATAAATATTTTATATGGTTTTACTAAAAAAAAAAAATGACTCATCTATCTGGTTACTTAGTTTACAAATTTTGGATTATATTTATTGAAACATGACATACTGTGCTCTTAGCTTATACCTCAATCGTATTTTGTGCTGTTTGCCATTTTCATGCCTTGTACATAACTTGTATAGATTGGATGATATTCCCAATAAAATCTTCTAATGCCAATGAAGTTTGGTTCAAGTTATCTTGGTGTATCTATCAACTGCTAACTTTCTTGTCCTCCTACAGTGGACTTTTTCCTTTTATTTTAAACAGATTTATCTGTTTCTGTGTGTGTGAATGCCTGCATGTGTGTATGTTTATCATGTGAATGGCTGGTGCCTACAGAGGACAGAAGACATGATTGTGAGGTGCCATGTGGGTGCCAGGAACCGAACCAGTGTCTTCTGCAATAGCAGGCAGTGTACTTAACTGCCCAACTCTTCCTCCAGCCCCAGTTTTTCTCTGTACTTTATTATGCACATATTAACAAGGAATATTTATTATAAATTACAAACTTCTACATAATTCTTCTGGTGTTGAAAGTACCAGGATTTTGTGGTTGTCCTGCCACTGGGACAAACCTTAGGGCTAACAGTGCCAGTATCTGAGGGTCGAGTACAGGATCGGATTGGCTGAGTGGTTTTTGATTCAGTGATGTCATTAGAGCTTGACTAGGCCAGAGGGCCTGCTTTGGTGAGCTCATGTGGGTGTTGTATCTGTTGATGGCGTGGCAGTGTGGAACCCGACTCACCCAAACAGGTGACCCAAACAGGTCACCCAGAAGAAAGCAATGGTACTGTTTCACTAGACCAAGATTCTAAGTCACTCACTCACTTGCCTTTGGGCAAGAAATGGGCTAGAAATGGGTTGCTAGTTGGGTGTGTTGATACATGCTTTTGACCCCAGCACTCAGGAGGAGAGCCAGGTGAATCTCTTGAGTTCTAGGCCATCCTTGTTTACAGAGTGAGTTCCAGGACAGCCAGGGCTGCACAGGAAAACCCTGTCTCAAAAAACAAATGAAAAAAAAAAATGGGTCACTGTGTCCAGCTCAGTATTCATTGAGGGGTTTTTATAAGGGCACAAATACTGAGAAATAACTGTCACTGGGGGTTTGAGAGCCACTGAAAATACGAGTTTAATACTCTGTACAATTTACTTTCTGTGACATAAGTATACATACATCTTGGCCATTTTAAGAGTGTAATTCAGTGCTGCTGTGCACATTCAGTGTTTGCAGTCATAATTATTTCCAGACTACCAGTGTTACCGAGCTGTAAATCCTGCTTTACTTTGTGTCTAACTTCATTCTTCTAGGTACTCAAATGGAGTGAAAATATTTGTCCTTAGGGTCTGGCTTCCTCCAGTTGGTATGCTTTTAGGATCTACCCAGGTCACAGCATCCTTTACCACTGACTAATCCTCCTTTATAGGTTTATCCCATAGTCTGTTTATCCCTTTGTCTGCTGATGGCTGTTGGGTTGTTTCTGCCTTACAGTTCTTGTGAATACTGCCTGACTATTGATTGAAAAGTCTTTATGGAAATTTTAAGTTCATATTTTAACTGTTAATTTTATAACTATTCAAGGAGCCTCTAAATGTCCTTAGAGATGGACCTTATATGTCCACTAGAAAGACAGTATCTCTACATTCTTGTGAGAGTGTAGCACTTTTCATTTTATCAATAATAGTTATCCACGCCATATGAAGTATGCTTTCATTGTGCTTTGACCTGCATTTCTATAGTGACCAATGATATTGAACCTCCTTTTCTGTCCTTATTAACCATTTGTGTGTTTTTGGAGACATCTTCAAGCCCTTTGCTTTAAAAAGCTGACTTCTTTTGTGTTCTGCTGAGTTGTATGAGTCTACCCTTAGTCTAGGTTTCTTTATTGTGCTAAACATTGAACCTCTTGCATGCTGAGCACCCACTATTCTTCATCTTAATTCTTTTTCAGAATATGACTTGCTCATATTTCTATCATTCTGGTTTGTCTTTTTTCACTGTAGTCTTACTTTGTTTGTTGCCATGACAAAATAGGAGACAAAAGAAACTTAAGGAAGGCATGTTGTCTTTCGGCTCACAGTTTGAGGGGATACAGTCCATCAACGTGAAGCAAGTTTAAAATTTACTAGTCCAGTTCATATTACTTGTTTTTTGTTACTTGTGCTTTTGGTGTCCTGATTGTTGCCAAATTCAGAGCCACTGAGGTTGGTCCTTGGTCAATTCTCACTTAACTTTTGTGTTTGATGCAATACAATCTCCTCTCTCCTCTTCTTTAAATGTCAGCTTCCAGTCTTCCTAGCCCTCCTATTGAAAACAATAAATCACAAAACCCAACCTCTGTTTTTCCCATCAAATGGTCTTTGTACTCATATTTGAAAGAAAAAGTCACTTAAGTGTATTTCTGGGCTCTTTTATATCTCGTCTTACTCAGAAATACACTGTTTTAACATGGAGTAATTAAAATGAGAACTTGTGGGCCTTCTAAATTTCTTTTTAAAAACGGCTTCACTGTGTGGCCTGGCTGGTCTGGAACTCAGCAATCTGCCTCCCCTCCCTCTCCTGTGCTGCGATTATGTGTTGTCATAGTGCTGGACCCCAGATTTTTCTTATTCTTACTTATTCTTATTCTTCTTTTCTTATTCTTTGATAATTTGGTATCCTTTGGGTTTATTCTGCTTTCATAATGATTGCAATTTTGATAGCATTGCACTAAATATATGGAATGCTTTGGGTTTATTGCCACTGTCACAAAATTAAATTTTAGAGAGTATGTCCTTGGGATGTCTCTCCACTTAGGTCTTTAATTTCACCCAGGATTTTTTTTTGTTGTAGTTTTTCAGTCCACAAGTCATTCTCTTTCTTGGTTAAATTTATCCTTAAATAACTCTTATCAGTGCATAGAATAAATTTAGCATTTAGCATTCTTTTGTTTTTAAGGCATAGGAGTGCAGCTGAGTTTTATGTTTATGCTGTAGCCTGGCGCACTTTGCTGAGTGGATTTATCAGATGAGTAGTAGTATTTTTCTGGTGTCTTGTTTAACTCTCTCTCATCCTTATTACTCTCTTCTTTCTACAGTCTTTAGCCTTCTCTTATTCATCTTTCTGTAGATATGAAACATAGTAAGATCGAAAATATGTATTAATGTGTATGTGTGCGTGTCAGGGTGCTCGCCTGAATGCCGGGGACGTGCTGGTGGAAGTCTCCTTCCTCGCTTTCTTTCTGGATTCTGAGGATCAAACACAGGTTGTCTGATTTGAGACAAGTGCTCCTACCTGCTGAGCCATCTTGATGTCCTACAGAATCTTTTTTTTTTTTTTTTATGTCGGCATTCATTACCATAAACTTCCCCACTTAGCATCACTTTAGCTGCACACAATGAGTCTTGGCATAGTGTTTCTGTATTCATTTGTCTCAAATGAAAATTCTTTTAATTTTCCTTTTTAGATTCATTGAACTTCTGTGTGTTTAGTTTTCATTTTAGGAGCTATGATTTGTCTCCCACAAACTGGGAAAATTTTCAACTTTCTCTTTTTATTGATTTATAATCTCACTCTATTGTGGTCAGAAAAGATTGTTCTAATAGCTTAGCTTTTTCTTGGGTGGGACTTTTTTTTTTCCCCCCCCCCCCCCCCCCCCCCCCCCCCCCCGTTTCCTTCCTTCCTCGTGTAGTATCTCTCTGTGTGTGCCTTATGCATTGAACTAGGGTGTCATGCTATGCACTTCTCTAGCTTCTACTGAGCAACTCCCTTAGTCATCTTTTAACTTTTCCTTCTGTGTCTTTAAAGGCAAAATGAGTAAGCACCATCCGTTGAGATGCCTCTCTTCAAAAAAACAAAAATTCATCTTATTTTAAAAGTGTGTGTGTGTGTGTGTGTGTGTGTGTGTGTGTGTGTGTGTGTGTGGTGAAGGAGCCTCAGGGTTGGTTCCCAGACACCAAATTCTCAGCACAAAGGAGATTTATTACCCTAGAGGGACAAGCAGGTGTGTACGTGGGCGCTGCCTCTGTCTCAGGCAGACAGCAAGAGTGTCTGCAGGTGTGGGCTTTAAGAAGGTGGGGGGGAGGGGCGGGATTCTGTGCTAGGATGAGTGGGTAAATCATGCTTGGACAGGTTAGTCAGTGTAGCCAAATAATGACTTTTGATTGCTGGACCTTGGCGGTTTGATAATTGGACCTTGGAGTTCTGGTCAGGCAAATAAACAGCCAAATAAGGGAATAGACCTTGGTGGCTAGCTTTAGGAATGCAATCTAACGGTTTAGCAAGGGAGAGGGAAGAGGGGTGGGACAGATCTGCTGGCACCAGGTTTGCCAATGCTTGGGCCTGTTAGCTGTCAATATGTATTCATGAGTACTGGCACCTTCTGGAACTGGAAGTACAGGAAGGTTTAGCCATCCAGTGTATGTGCTGGCAATTGAGTGAGCTCTGGTCTGCTGCAAGAGCAGCAAGTATTCATGACTTGGTGCATCTCTCCAGAGCCTTTGCTGTTCTTGCAGAGAATCAAGGTCCAGTTCCCAGCACCTACACAGCATCTCACAACCATCTGTAACTCTGGGTCCCAGACTCTGACATTCCCAAGCACTGAATCCATGTGCACAGGCAGGAAAAATACTCATACAAATGAACTTTTTTTTTTTTTTTTAAAGAGCCACAGCATTCTTAACCAGAGTCAGCTCTCCAGCTCCCTGTGTGCCTTTATTGGAGAACTAAACCACTTTATATTCATACTATGTTAGTAGGGAGGCTTCACCGCTGCCATTGGATTGTTTTCTGGTTCTTTTTACAGACCCTGTGTTTCCTTCTTGGTGTATTTCTTGGTAATTAGATAATTCTTTTGAAGTGTAACTTTTGATTTCTTTTTTTTTGGGGGGGGAGGGGGGAATGACAGGATCTCACTGTGTAACTCAGAATGGTCTCAATGATACTTTCATGTGCGCGTGTGTATGTCCCAATGATACTTCTTTCACGTATGTGTGTGTGTGTCCCAGTGAGTTTCACTAGGGATGGTCGAATGGGGTCTGGGTGGTGGTTTACAGCAGCATGGACACTTTAGTAGTGGCTACACCTGTGAAGAAAATCTCTCTCCCCATCAACCATTAATTGTGTGTGAATGCTGGGGCTCAGTGGGTAAGAGCACTCAGAGATGGCTCAGTGGTTAAGAGCACTCACTGCTCTTGTAGAGGACCTGGGTTCAAGTCCCAGACAGGCATGGTGCTTCACAACCATAACTCCAATTCTAGGGGATTTAACGCACCCCCCCCCTTTTTTTTTACATCCTCAGACACCAGGAGCTGCTGTGGTACACAGGCAGCTATGCAGGCAAAACACTCATACACATAAAAATAAATAAATCTTTAAAAAAACCAAACGAACCCGTGAGCCTTGTGTAAGTAGTCACAGCTGCTGTCAATCCAAGATTGCCAAGTTAAGTC
>JADRCC010573807.1:0-11526 GCA_019843855.1 Hylomyscus alleni | reverse complement strand
GACAGGACCTCCAAAATCTCTCCGTCCAGCTCGATAAGTTCCCACTGGCTGGTCGGTGCCATGCTAACCCCATGCTTCCAAATTCCCACCTTCTGCGGAGCACTTCTCGAAAACCCACGCTTTGCTGCTGTACTTTTTCTCTCTGGAACCCAGTTGAGTCACTTTCGTGAAGGGAAACACCACGCAAACCTAGTTCAGAATCAACAGGTAACTCAATTCCTTGGCGCAGCAACTAGCATCCTAATTTTGTAAGCTATCCTAAATATCACTCCTCCGGTGGTGAATCCTGGCAGATCCACCAACTAAACCAGGAGCTGCTCGTCAGCTACATATTGTCCTCTAAGCTCTCCCAGTCCAAAAGCAAGACAGCTTTTCCTGCCTCTCCTCTTCCCCTCTCGGACCTAGTAGTCCCACCTACTCCTCATCCAGTGATTGGTTCCTAAAATCCTTTATTCATTAGGGGAAGGTTCACAGAAAGTCACCTGAGTACACGCCTCTTCCCAGGCAGCCTCTCTTGGGAAAGCGAAATTAGCATCAAAATACAAACAACACCAAGGCTATCCACAATAGAAACCAATATGGTACCAATAGCCCACCAGAGATGACTAGTCAGACACAGTTTATAATCAATCAAAAGTCCTTATTCCACCCAGGTGGAACTGCAACCAGGTATTTGACGTCCTACATGTAGCCCAGATTGTCCACAACATATGGTTTTTTGAAGGCAGGACCCATGTCCTAGTGTATCTCTTGGCAGCTGAAGGGAAGCTTTGTAGATGCAAGCAATTAAACTGGATGGGGTTAGCTGGAGGGGGTGCCACGTAAATAGGCAATTTAATAGACACTAAGATAGGTTAACCTGGACAGTCTGACCTTCAGTTCCTAGAATAGAGGTTGGTAATTTTCCATAGCATTCTCTATCAAGGAGATCAAATTCTAGCTAAACCTGAAATAGACTCAATGAGAGTACACAGAGGAACCTCTGCACTATTATGCCTTATCACAAATAATTGTTTGGGCAGAGGAAAAAAAAAAACCTCAGTTTTAAGAGCACATATTGGTAAGAGCATATATTTTCTAAAATAAAAATCAAAGCAAGGAAAATGCCAGAAATGTACAAAGAGAAAGAGTAGAAATAAAACAGAGATTCTCAAAGAATTGGTCCAATGATGGGCGCCAACCCCTCTGAGTATAGCAAAGACAATAGGCAGGTACAGCAGCACCACATGGCTGGCCAGTAGGTAGCAAAGGGAACCAGAATAAGAAGAGGCCAGGTATATTTGGGCATTCCACACATGAATGGGTCTTCTGGAATGGGAGTCAGAGCCTGAAAAATTAAGGGAACCAGAATGCAGGAAGGGGTTTAAAAAAAATGAGACCGAGGCATGGTGTGCTTTCAGTCCTCCATCATTATTGAACTCTCTTTGTTACCAGCAGATAGGTAGAGCAAAGCCCCTCCCCCTAGTCCGTCAGCAACTCTTGGCCAAATCAGCATCTTCATCTTCAGTCTCTGGAGGCGGGACTTCCAGGGTAACAGGAACTTGGAGAGAGGTGCAGCTATTTGCAGGAGCTTAGAGAAAGGCATGGCTATTAGTGGCAAGGCAAGGTCTGAAAGAACCAGCACTTAGCTGAAGGAGAGTCACAGGGCATTCCACCCATGGCTCTGCCTGCCAGAATTCAAAGTGAGATGGAAAGCACTGGCAGTTGAGGAATAGCACCAAGACTGAGGGAACACTCTGACTGAGCTTACTTCTGAATTGTAAGCCCTCTGTGCCAAGGACTGGGTTTCTTTTACAGGGATCCCTTGGACAATGAGTTCTGGCCAAGTGTGCACGGGATTCGGCTGTGACAAACAAACGAGTCAACACAAGTAGTGCAGGATTTGAATGTATTTCTTAAAAATGGCATCAGACTTTTACAGTCATTGTAAAAGAGAAATGATAGATCTGGCAGCTCAACAGTTGAGGTACATCTGAGGCTACCTGAAACACACTGGGTCTAAAGCAATAGCCATCCCCTCTGGACTGGCACTGCATCCCCCAGGCCCAAGCACTCTGGGCCCAGGGGACTGCGAACTGCATGAATCTAGGTCCTAGTCCATCTCAGTCGGTGAGTTAGAGAGAGCAAGAGAGAGCACAAAGTGAAAACCAGGCTTATATGGCATACAGCAAGCAGGGCAGATGACAAGAGTCACGTTACAGCAAGGGGCACAAGACTGAAGTCATGTAGGCAAGTGACTGCTACATCAAGGTCGGTAGGATCTGGTAACCAGGTGTAAAGCAGGCAGAAGAGTAGTTGAGCCCTCCCTGCTGGGGCTATCTTGGTATTCCTATGCTAATTCTCTGGTTCTGCTGGAGGCAAAGACTAGGAGAATCTGACCTAGCATTTCCTGCTAATTCTCTGGGTCTTGCTGGAGGCACACACCTGGAATTTCAGACCTAACTAATGTCCTTGAGTGAGGGAACCCCTTCTATTCTCTAGTATGTAAAACAGTTCTGACTATTGTGGGACTGCCCTAAGGAATGTGCTTGGTAGCTCTGAGGAAAAACCTGTCTGGCAAGGCAGATTCCTTGAGAGAAATTCCAAGCTAAGGACAGCTTGGAATTAAATTAGGATATGTTGGAAACATTGTGCTGGCTAGGAAACGATGCCCAATCTTAGCCATTTATGAATCATTTCTTGGGGTACCTTTATGCCTAAATAAGAGGGCGTGTTGATGATTGGAAAGACTAATCTGGAACTTGTCTGAGTTAGGAGATGCCAGAGACTATCTGAATACCCAGGAGGCACAAGCTCCCTTTTGGGGCCACAACGCCTCTTGTCCTTGATCAGGCTTTTACCCTCCCCCCATACTACAGACGTAACTGGTGTAGACAAGTGGGCATGGCACCTCCGAGAGGATGTCTACACTGACCATAGGATGAGATGGTATAAAACAACCCAACCACTTCCAACCTCATTCTCCCACCCCAGGAAGAACAGGCGTCTAGAATGTTCTCCGACCTCTCAAATGGAATATAGATATAGCTATATAAGATGGCAGTGTCACCAGACCTTGCTCTGGATTTCCTCAGCTCTTTGTTTTTCTTCAGTTTTTAAAATCTTTTTGTAACATTAAACATGATAGAAGTAGAAAAATCTCTTATCAAGTCCTCTATGAAAGGAAATTGTGAAAAGTTCTTGATTAGACAGAAACCATTCCATCTGCAAGGGAGAATATGAAGTTTAACTGTGACTTCATAGAATGAATTGGGTAGTTTTCCTTCTGTTTCTATTTTGTGGAATAGTTTGAAGAGTATTGGTATTAGGTCATCTTTGAGGATCTGATAGAATTCTGCACTAAACCCATCTGGTCCTGGGCTTTTTTTTGATTGGGAAACTACTTCTATTCCTTTAGGGGTTATGGTACTGTTTAGATGGTTTATCTGATCCTGATTTAACTTTGGTATTTGGTATCTGTCTAGAAAATTATCCATTTCATCCAAATTTTCCAGTTTTGTTGAATATAGGATTTTGTAGTAGGATCTCATGATTTTTTTTTTAATTTACTCAGTTTCTGTTGTTATATTTCCCTTTTCATTTCTGATTTTGTTGATTTGGATACTATCTCTGTGCCCTCTAGTTAGTCTGGCTTATAGTTCATCTATCTTGTTGATTTTCTCAAAGAACCAGCTCCTGTTTTTGTTGAGTTTTTGTATAGTTCTTTTTGTTTCTACTTGGTTGATTTCAGCCCTGAGTGATTATTTCCCACTGTCTACTCCTCTTGGGTGTATTTGCTTCTTTTTGTTCTAGAGCTTTCAGGTATGCTGTTAAGCTGGCAGTGTATGTCCTCTCCGGTTTCTTTTTGGAGACACTCAGAGCTGAGTTTTCCTCTTAGCACTGCTTTCATTGTGTCCCATAAGTTTGGGTATGTTGTGCCTTCATTCATTAAATTCTAAAAAAGTCTTTAATTTCTTTCTTTATTTCTTCCTTGACCAAGTTATCATTGAGTAGGACATTGTTCAGTTTCCGTGTGTATGTTCCCCTGAGCTCCTTGATCCTTGTTATCTCTATCACAGGAATTTACCTAAGATACACAGTGTAAAGTTTAGTGTAGAGTACAATGAAGCATTCTCAAGGACTGAGAGTGGACAATGGCTAAAAAGACCATTGTGGAATAGAGCATACTCTCACAAGGCATGAACAGTGACCAAAGAGACCCTTGTGCCTATCTACATTTTAGGTGGGTTTTATACTACTTCTAGCATCTCTAGAAGACACAGCTTTCTCTGATGGTCATTTCCTCTTCAGGTGATTGACAGGCCCACTTGGTTAAAGCTGATAGAAGATTACAGTGGTGTGACCTTATTCTTTATCCATAAGCTTCCAGATAAATAGCAATCTTACAAGCTTGAGATATCAATGAATGACCTTCTGGGCAGTCAGAACTTTATGCGATATGACTAAGATCCCATTCTTTAAACCTGCCATTGGGTGCTGCAGTTGGGTTCTTGGTTTTACAAGCTGTTAGTTATGAGTGAATGATCCAACCTCAACAGTCTCCAAACCTTTTAATTTCTAACTAGCTCCGTAATAACACCATTGGGGAAATTCGCTTGGTCCACCTCTGCAACTTCTCACAAGTCTATATCATTGTGTAATAAAAGGTTTTACAACAAAGTTCTTTCAAGACCAATCATACAGCTGCCCTGATCTGACTTTGTCTTGTACTAATGCATTAAATCATCCCTAAGCAGTTATTGTCAGCAACTGTTAGTCTTTGTAAGGGGGAAGGAGTTTTACTCTCTTAAAAACAAAACTGGTTCAAGACTCAGTTGTTTTTCTCTTTATGAAAAGATATAGTTGGATTTCATTGTATCCCAGATGACACACCATGAAAGTCCAAAGTCTACACATTAATCTTAAAGTAGGATCAGATGTTTTGAAAAACAGGACAGTGTGGGCATCCTGCATACACACACACACACACACACACACACACATATGGACCATCTCATCCATCCACCTTCTTGCCAGAGAAGAGTATGTATGCCACTATTCTAGCAGGAAGGTGGATGGATGAGATGGTCCATAAACACTGATAGAAAACCCATTAGCTGAATCACATTAGATTAGCCAAGTAGTGTTATTGAGAGCATCCAAAAGCCTCAAGTGCTAATGTCAGTGGACTGTCTATTAAGTAGAGGTGAGATACTAATGCCTAATAGGACAACTGGAAATTGTTTCATCATTTAAAATAAATCTATCCATATTTCTGAAACAACTGCCTATTCTTTTGATCATACCCAGGGGGAAAAATCCCTTTATCTGTCAGGGGAAAGCAGTTTCTAAAGGTGAAGACACAGGTAGCTGTGTGATGGTTTGGTGCACAAGTCCCTTGCTGAAGTGACTCCCATTTGAGGATGCCATGTGCTGAAAATTAGGTATTGCTTGGGGCGAAGTCATTATCTCTGTAAACGGCCTTTGCAAAGGCTAATAGCTTCGTTTAGCACATTAACTTCTCAAGCCTCGGTGCTACACACTAGCTAGTAGAAACCTTGGCAAGCTGCGTCCTAAGGGGAAATAATGGAAGCAGGCACCGACTCAGCAACACCACTCTTTGGTAATTTTATTAATAATACCATTTATTGAGCTCTTACTTTGTGCCAGCTCCTAATCTTAGAACAGCCCAGAGGTAACTATTATTCTCTCATTAAAGAGGTAGAATAAATCTCCCACAGTCCAGAGCTGTAAGTGCAGATCTGGAATCAGACCCAGAAGTGAGTGTGGTGCCTGGCACAAAGAAGGTCCTCAGCCAATGATTCTTGGATGAACCGATGACTCGGTCAGGCAATGGGAGAAACCCAGATCTGTCTGATTGCAAAATTCAAATACTTATCCACTGGTATATGTGTTCTTTTTCATAGTTTTTCTATTTTCCTGCACGATGGCTTCAGGGTTGACCAGCTCATGCACTGGCTTATTGCCACCAGTAATGTTCCCTCCTATAGAAAGCTGCCTCTTTCCCAGCTTACTCTCTATGACTCTAGGATAACCTGGAGAGAATCGGAGGCATAAAAGATGCCAGGACATAGCATTACCTTGTGCAGCAGCAGAAAGAAGGACAAGGACACCTAGGCCACCACAGAAATCTGAAGGAACGGTGCTGACATGGGATTGGCACAAAGATGAAGGATATTCTGGTGGCAACCTAAAAATTCATTCAGGCCTGAGAACACAGCTCATTGGGAAGGCTTGTGCTTAGCCTATATGGAGCCTCAAGGCAGAATCCCCAGTGCCCAATAAAAGAACCATTCAGGCTTGGATTGGCATCCAACTCTGTCTGAATGTGTAAGCTGTGTAACTTAGCCTTTCTGAACCTCAGAGTCTGCATTATGAATGGAGTTGATTCACATCTATTGTGTTAGGTAATTATATTTTTTGTTTTCCATTTATATCCCTAAAACTGGGTAACATTATGAAGATAAAGTTCATTTGGATCATAGTTCTGCAGACCCCAGAATATGGCATTGGATCACCCAGCTCTGGCAAATGGCACCATATAATTGGAGTGTAGGAAAGAAAATGATGACCCTGGACCAGAAGCCAGACAGTGATTGGGAACCAGCTAAAGTCCCATGAGAACCACATTAATCCCTTCCAAGGATATGCCTCCACTGACCTAAGGATGTCCTGCTGGGCTAGACCTCTTAAAGACTCTACCACCTCAGCCCTATCATACTGAAGGCCAGACCTCCAATGTATGAACCACATGGGGTTTGAGGGACAATGAGCATCTCAACAATAGTAGTAGCTATAAAATTGTGTGGGAAAAAAACATGTATAAAACTCAGCATTTGCTATACATAAGTTCAATTAAAGCATTGTCCATATTGAAGAGGAAGATAGCAACTCTCAGGGACAGGAAATACAGACCTCACTGGAACTATAAACCACCAGAGTTGCCACCCTTGAAGATCTTTATAAGAAACACCATCTTAACCTGAACGATATGAAAATAGCCACCATCCTGTAAGCAGGAAGCAAATCAAATCTCTGCAGACATTACTATACCTTCCCAGGTGAACAAGTCCCAGTTTGCAAAACCCTGCCTAATAGAAGAGACAGAGGGAGCCTTCTCTCAGTAATCTCGCCTCCGTTGTCTCGTGCCAGTGTTAATTTCACAGTCCTTAGTGTTCTTTCTATTATTCATGAGCTCTCTGCAATTCAATTTTACAAAGCAGAGGAGGGCAAACACAGATATGTTTTCCCCTTTAAAAACAAAAACAGTTTTGGCCCCTGTGGAACAGAAAGCCTTCATGTCAGATAAGTCTCAGGTAGCCGTAGCAATTGGATCTCAGTACATTTCCTGAAGACAGCACAAAGATAATTGGCGTGCTTATGGATGGGGGCCATTTTGCATTGCACTTCCCTCTGTAAACCTGTACCAGTTTCCCAAAAATTTGCTCTGCTCTTCTTTGTATTGTGGCCCTGCCCTGCTTCACAAGACAATCATAGGAGAAACACAAAGAGGAGAGCCATGTTCTCATCTGTCCATTTACCTGATTCCCTGGGCCTTCCAATAACATGACCGCATTCCTTCATAATCAACTGGGTCAGATATTTTGGTATTAATGGGTAACTTGACTATGTGATGGCTATTTTGCTTCCATTTCATGGCAGCTGTGCAAAATGCAATGGGACTCATGCTTGATGCAAAAGGGTTACTTACACATTCGATATGGGGGCAATAGAAAAGTCACCCCATACCAATTTTCATAGAATAGTAGCTTGAAAGCTGAAGAGGAAGACAGAAAGGGACATGTCTTCCTCAAAGTTGATACCATCTTGAGACCCAGGCAGGATTTCAGCCCCCACTCTTCCCTATTAAACTATCCAAGTTCTTTGTCCTCAAGCACGCAGGATGACAAGGGCATTCTGTGACCCTTCTCCAATGCTTTCTCATCCAGACCTGCTCTGTGAGCCTGGAGTCCTTGGTACATTTAGGGACTGGCTGTAAGCATCTCATCTCATTCTGAAAACATAAACAGTAAGATCTGAGTAAACAGGAATTTCCTTAATAAGATAAGCTCAGGAACTTTGGGAAGGTAGTGGAACTCCCCTGAAGAGAAAGGCTAATATAACATTCCTCAGACCACAGGGTGAGAACCAACCTGCGGGGGGGGGGGGGGGGGGGGGAGAGACACATTCTGCAGGGTGGATGTCTGCCCACCTTCAGACAAGGGAAGTCCTTGCCTGAAAACCAATCAGTTTAAAAAGTCATACTGTTTTACCAATCACATTGTGTCTAATGGCTGCTGCCCTGAAAATTGTATAAAAGCTCATTGAACAAGCTGTGCAGGGTCGCCTCCTTTCCTGAGGGTCTGGGATGGCCCCAGTGCACAGGAATAGAAATCCTCTTGCTTTTTTGCATCGATCAGGCTCCACGTGGCTCACTCAGGGGGTCTCCAGTAAGCTAAGGCTCGACAGGGTCTTACAAAACAATAGTTCAGCATGCCTCACTCAAAAACAAAGTTAAGTTGTCTGTTCCATGCATTCCTCTGAAGCCCCAGAGTTATTAAATGACTCAATAGAGCTCTCCACATGGACCAAAGCAGAGCTGAGCACCATCTTGGTGAGAGAAAACATTTAACATTCAGCTGAACCCTCAGACAGAGGAGGCAAAATTAAGTCGAATGTTTTAAAGAATTGGAATCTAGCTTTCCAAGTCGGAGATGCAACTCTATCACTAATGACAAACGGTAATGTCTTCCCTTATGGTTCCCTGCCTATTTCATCATTCTCCTACCTTGTGCCCATCTCTCTTGCCCAGCTCTCCATACTCCAAAATGATACCAAGAAAAGGATATGAGAATAAAAGCCCAGCGAGGAGAGCAGCTGCGTTTATGGTCCTGTCTCCCACAGAGCCTTCTCACCACCTATGTGAATACATACACAAATACAGCTGCATACAAACATGTGTGTATACACACACACACACACACACACACACACACACACAAAGAGACAGAGGCACACATATGCCCATATATGCACATGGAGAGACACACACATACAGAGATACCAAGCATATACATATATGTGCACATGTTCACACACACACACACACGTATAATTAATTGGCATAAGTGTCCTTTATCTCTCAGTTGGGAAAAAATGGGGTCACTAACCCAAAAATGCATTTTCAAATCTAAATAGTGTTCTATAGAAACAAATACTCCTGACAGAAAAACACCCTGTAATTCACCCGGCATTATTACCATAGATAAATGAGAGGTTGTGGTGTCAGCTCTCTCTCTCTGATTACCCTATAAAGTGGCAGCCCCACTGTGTTCTGGCTACCCTGTTATTCTCAGAATGCTTGAACCACCCTCCTTGTCCCTATTTTGGAAGTGGCCATTGAGATGCAAACAAAATAACTGTAAAACTTGACATTCCAAAACACGGTTGTTTTGCTTTGTGGCAATTAACGCCTCCTCATGCAGGGAAAAGCAAAACAACAAAGGAAACCTTTGTAACTGAGACACCCCATTTCCTCCAGCCTCTGAATGGTTCCCAGTGTAGAGTCCCCACAAGCCCCACCCCACCAAGACTCCCCCCTTCCCAGGACCTCCAGGTCTCAGCTCTCTCTGCTCCATTCAGGACCCCTCAAGGTCTACTGTGCCCGATGCCTCTCAGGCAGAAGAAAGGAGCCGCAGCAACCTGGCCTCCTCCCCTTCCACAAGAAGCCTTTGATTGGCAGTAAAACACAGCTGTGGGGAAAGGCAGAAATCATTCCATTAGACGTATTCATTGGTCTGGAGCCAAGAGAGTTACGAAAGGGAAGGGAAGCTGGTTTTTTCCTCACATCATACCCCAGACTAAAGAATTAAAGCTCTTATTAACACACAAGGTATCTCCTGAAGAGAAAGTAGCACCTGATGACGAAACTGGGTCACTCCTGCCGGAGCTGACTGAGTGTGGCTTTAAAAGCTTCCAAAGCAATTGAGAATGCCTGCAAGACCTGCTAGATGCAGACCGATCAGGGGTCTCTGAATCAAGCCCCGAGATAGTACAGGCTGAAAGTGCTGGTTGTGAAAGGCTGTGGCTGTAGGTCACCCTGTGCTGAAGCCCAGATCTCTTTTCCTGGGGAGCTGGTGTACTGGGTTCCCTGCCAACTGAGCTCTGGATATGAGGGCCAGAGTGCATACGTATAAGTTAGTGTAGTTTGTGAAGGACCCTGTCAAAGCTTGAAAGCAGGGACAATCACCTTGAATTCTCAAGCCAGGATCTAGCTATAGCTAGGCTATTTGGAGTTTAAGATTGAAAGCCAGGACTCAAGGGGAAACTACCCAGGTCTAAGTGTCTGTTTCCTTCCCCTAAATCTCTGGGAACTACTGCTGGGAACCTAAAAACAAACAAACAAACAAACAAACTAGCCATTCCTTGTCCTCCCTCTCCTCCTTGTGCACTGTTATAACCGGCGTGCGTACCCCACTCGGGAAGAATCATGAAGGAGGCCGCTGTAATAACATGAGGTTAATTTTTATTTGAAACTGGTATACTAGGATCACTCTGTAATGGGAAACAGAGCGGAAACCCCCCCCCCCCCCCCCCCCCCAGGAAACAAAACACTCCATTTTTATACAGGGTTTTACAGCTCACAACATGGGCTACTTACACTTTATCTAGTTCATTGTTCTTCAGTTTCTATTGACCTTTCTCCTCCCGGTTAGGATAATACCCTTGTGACACGCAGGAGGGGTGGGGGAGATCCGCTCTCCAGGGGGATGTCTCCTAGAAACTTGCATTCCTTGGGGATGCGCGTTTGTTACCCTTTGTCTTCAGGATAAGTGGACTTCCTTGCTTTCTGGTACCTTTATGGGGTATCTCCGTTTTCTGCCCATTGAGCCTACTTCCACTTGTGGGAGAACACTTAAGGCTAAAAACATTGCCAGCCAGGAAATTCCTCTTACCCTCCCTTACTCACAGGCCATAGTACCTCAAGCTAGCAGAAAAGTCCTGTGGTCTAGGTGTCTGTTTCCTTCTCCTAAATCTCTGGGAACTACTGCTAGGAACCTAAAAACAAACAAGCAAACAAACAAACAAACAAACAAACTAGCCATTCCTTGTCCTCCCTCCCCTCCTTGTGCATCCCAGGAATAGAGGCAAAGCCAGTGCTCTGGCCGTCTACAGAAGTCACACAAGGGGCATAGAAATGGGAAGTTCTATAACCCTCTCATTCTGACAGGAATCCAAACGCTGAGAACTTGCCTCTGTGCCCCGAGCCTCAGCGCCCGTAAACTGTCCCTAGTTAACAAATCCTTCAGGCTTAGAGAAGTTACATCAGCCAAAGATAACTTCCAGATAGTTTATGAATCCCAAGGGTGGGGATTAAGCCCAGACCCTACTGCACTCTTTCCAGCACAATTGAGATCTAGAACTAAATGTGTGAGGCAGGGGCAGACACAGCAAAGAGCTGAGGAGAAGATAAAGAGTAGAGAAATTGGAGCTGTTCTCGGCCGAGATAAGAAATCTTTCTAAGTT
>JADRCC010573806.1:0-12560 GCA_019843855.1 Hylomyscus alleni | reverse complement strand
CCATTTATATTGCATAGATATAAAATGGCCCTTAAAAGATCGTACAAAATACTACTCAAAGGT
Organism: Hylomyscus alleni; assembly: GCA_019843855.1. Classification (NCBI taxonomy): domain Eukaryota; kingdom Metazoa; phylum Chordata; class Mammalia; order Rodentia; family Muridae; genus Hylomyscus; species Hylomyscus alleni. Next base: position 12,497 of record JADRCC010573806.1, on the reverse strand, counting down.
GGGTCTTTTGGATAATTAGAGGGTTCTGATCTCACCGGTAGGTGAACTAAATAAATCCATAATTTGATGGTGTCTCTGGAAGTATTGGAAATAACTTGAGGCCTATATAAAGGGAACTGATCAGTAGGAGCGAGCTCTAGAAAAGTGTATCCAGCCCCTACTCTTTGTCTCCAGTCAAGAAGTGAGTGTCCCCCCCCAAAAAAAAAGGAAAGAAAAAAAAAAGAAGTGAATGTCCCAATATACATGCTTGACTTTGATATTCTTCCTCTTTGGGAAAAATCCAAAAGTCATGCAGCAACTTCTGAAACGTGAGCTAAAACAATTCTTATTTTCATTAAGATTGTTTTGAAATATGGTCAGGAAAATGAGAAATGACAAATGCAATGCAGCTATGGCTTGACGGCAGCCAAATTCAGCATAGATTTAGTATTAATTGTAAGCTTAAGACTGTTATAAAGTGATATTGACATAAATTCTATAAAACAGGCTGTTTTTCATTCTTGGGTATATGTATATGAATGGGGTGTGTGTGTGTGTGTGTGTGTGTGTGTGTGTGTGTGTGTGTGAGAGAGAGAGAGAGAGAGAGAGAGAGAGAGAGAGAGAGAGAGAGAGAGAGATGAAAAACAAGCAGCTGATAGATAGGTCAGTGGTTAGTGATATTGTAACTCTGTCTGGGGACCAAGTCTCACTTTTCTTTTTTTTTGGAGGGGGGTTGATTTTAGAGACAGGATTTCTCTGTATAGCCCTGGCTGTCCTGGGAAGCTTCAATTTTCAGCTGCCACATGTAGGCTCATAGCCATCTCCAGGAAGTCTGATGCTTTCTTATAACTTCTACATTATGGTATATATGTGGGGTGTATATATCATGCAAACAAGAATTCATACATATAAAATAAAAATAAATCTAAAAGAAAAAAATGTAAATCTCAATCAATTTGAAGTATTCAAAGGTTTAGCGATTTTGAAGAATGGCTAAATCATTATATACTCAGTGAGCACTTTTTGAGAAATTACTCATTCAATGTTTACTTATTTAAATTTTTACAAATTATAAATTAAATAATTTTTAAAATGTGAATTTAATGTCACAAAATGACCTTATGTTCCAAAATATAAAATATGTTAAAAATAGTTGCATGAACTATTTACTGCCTACGTTCTTTACAATATTTTCTTTTAAATAGAGTTGATCTAAAATATATGAACTAGACAGCTGCATAAACACAGATCAAACTCAATATTCATTAAAGGAAATCAAACCAAAAGCTTTACATGGTAGACTTTGACTCAGAGGAACTTGAGTTTGAGCATAGCTACAGCTGTGATGCAAGACGATGTTTCAAAAACACAAACAAAAGCCGGGCGGTGGTGGCGCACGCCTATAATCCCTGCACTTGGGAGGCAGAGGCAGGCGGATTTCTGAGTTCGAGGCCAGCATGGTCTACAGAGTGAGTTCCAGGACAGCCAGGGCTACACAGAGAAACCCTGTCTCGAAAAACAAAAACAAAAAACAAAAAACAAAAAAAAAAAAAAAAAAAGAAGGCTTTGTAATGTGGGTATTTTTCAGCTGGACATGGATGTTCCCATTAACTACTAAACAATAGAAATCAAGGACCTCAGTAGCAGGTATACCTCAACATTACATGAGATATTATGACAGTCAAACATATGAGGAATCAGGTGTGAAGGTCAGCAGATTAAGTTGGTTCTTGTTAATGTCCAGGAACCTTTTATTTAACCTTAATTGTCTCTTTTCATAAGAAACCCATCTGTATATTGAATCTAATGGTAAATGGTAAGAAGTAAATACAGGTATTATATATTTAATTTTTCTGCATTATAATTTATTTCAATTATTTTTAATATTTCCTCTTCATTATGACTATTGTCATTTTGTAAACCAAAGGTTTATTTATTTTAGTTCTATGTGAAATAAGTTATATATGTACACAAAAATTTATGCTTTATCCTTTTCTGGGCACAAAAATTTACAACATTCATATTTTAAATATAACCATGTAGAGAATTATTACTGACCTAAGATATCTAATTATTTTAATATCTGAGGTCAGTAATGAAATATTTAGAATAGAATAGAGTTAACCTGGATTCCTGTGTGGATAAGATTTTTTTTTTATATTTTGGTTTTTTGAGACAGGGTTTCTCTGTGTAGCCCTGGCTGTGCTGGAACTCACTCTGTAGACCGGCTGGCCTCAAACTCAGAAATCCATCTGCCTCTGCCTCCCAAGTGCTGGGATTAAAGGCGTGTACCATCACTGCATGGCTGTGTGGATAAGTTTAAAGAGCAATATACTAATTTAGTTTGTGACTTGTATTTTGTCTTAACATTTTTTAAACACAATTTGCTATTTATAGTCTAAATTAATATATTTTGTTAATATTTAGAAACATTTTTAGCATTAAATTTTACATGCTTGAATTGAATGAGTAAAATACGAACACATTCCAAATCTTCATCTGAAATTCCAGGTGTCATGAACTTTGAAATGTTAATATAATATTCATGTTATAGAACTGTTTTGTAACAAAATAAATACCTTTAAAAAAAATCTTTTCACATTTATTACAATGCTTTACTGATATTTATATCTAAGAAGGAACAAAAATGTACTCTGGTTATGAGCACATAATTAAGACTGTCACAGGCTCATTTGAGTTTGCTGCTGTGGTCTGCACCGTAGTGGGCAACGCAGTGACCTAGAAAGAAGAGCATTGATAGACAGACACACAGGACTCTAGGTTCACTTGAGGAATGAAGAATATTTTTCATAGCAAACTAAAGAATCCACTAAAAGTAAAGGTCCAAACAACAGTCCTTAGGACCCGTCTGTCATATTTTCTGAATTCCTTCTTCAGCAATTCCTTGTTCCTATGGTTCTGTTTGCCTTGGAGAACATTTCTACTTAGAAGTTATCTCATGTCTGCCACTTTCCAGTCATGGATTCACATGTTGGTCAGGGTTTATGACTTAGAAGACAACTACAGACCACCTGGACCTTTAACAAAACCATGAGATTCTTAAGTCCGAGCAAAAGGACATGCCTAACCACCCAGCAGGCAGCCTGCCCTTAATATTTGCCTTGTTTCTATTGTGCAAACCCCACAGGGTTGTCGAGAATAAAACAGATGGATGCTTAGCATCTTAGGCACAGGGAGAAACCCTGAGCTAAAGCTGCTCTAATCCTTTAACGGGGTTACAAACCACCCTGATTAAATATCTTCCTGGTAAGTAAATAAACCTAGCTCTGGCTCTGGAGGGGGTCCCCCCCCGACTGCTTTGGAGAAAGGCACACCCTGCAAGCATTATTGATGATTCAGACCTTTAGGGTAACAAAGGGTGGCTAAGATGTGCCTACAGGAAGACCTGTGCACAGGTAATAAGCCTATCAGAAACAGGGACCTGAGCAGATGTTAATGAAACTTACCTGAGCCACAGACTCGTAGACTGCTATTTCAGAACCAAGGGTAGAGGTGACATTCTCGTTGTTCACCGAACAATTTTTTGGAGATACCTACTTATAGAGTAAGTATAAAGTGACACTTGATGCCTGCTTACCTGCTCAAGTCAAGTGCTTATCCCATAGAAAAAAACTTAAAACTTCTAAATGTACAGGATAGAAAATGACAGTCATATGCAGGATTCAGAGTGTTTTTAAAAACAAATCAATCATAATTTTTTCCCTTTTTATTGGATATTTTATTTATTTCTATTTTAAATGTTATCCACTTTCTTGGTCCCCCCAGAAACCCCTTATCCCATTCCCCTGCCTCTCCTTTTATGAGGGTGTTCCTCTATTCACCCACCCACTACTGCCTCCCCTCCCTGAAATTCTCCTACACTGGGTCATGGAGCCTTCACAGGACCAAGGTCCTCCCCTCCCATTAATGGCATCTGGAGCCATTGGATATATATTTTTTTAACCTTTAAATTTTGGTGTTTATCTGTTGTTTATCTGTAGCTGTTTATCTATAAAGCAATAGAGTTTGGTGTCTATTTGGTATAAGATAGTTATACCAACTAACAACAATATAACGATGTGCTCATTTTAATTATCAAGTGTTTACTTGTAGAGTTTGCTAGTTAAGGTGGCTATAGAAATGATTAGTGAGCAGGGTCAGCAAGACAAAGGGCAGATGTCTTAAAACTGTTTAAAAATTGAATATAATTCTTACACGTATTCTGTTTTCTTGGTAGCAATGCTATGTTAAAACATATTTTGGTTGTGACATTGACTTTTAGCTCTTGATAGAAATGATTACAGATATTTTAGAGTATATTTATTAATTTTACTCCAATCGTGGATTAAGTAGAGTAACCTCTACAATTTCAGTTGGTGGCTTCCATGTGAAAAATGCTACAGGAGTAGATGTTTATGGTAGTGGAATGACTTTATAACAATAAAGTTACAGTAGCCTTCTCTTCCAAGGTACTTGTATCAGGGCTTTTTTCTTAATTCTTAAGAAAGACCATCTGAATGGATCTGCTTTCTAATAAAGAGTAGATCATGAAAGGAACACTGGGGTGGTAAGGATACTCATCTGATTGACAAGAGGACACAGCTGATACTCTACACACATGGATGTTTCATTATGTGCTGATATTTCTAGACAGCACCCAACAATGCTTTCTTTAGCATTCAAATGTACTCAATATTCGTAATGAAGCTGCTGCTTCTACAATAGACAAAATGGAACCATTCCCTCAATAAGTAGAGGATGCTTCCTCCTGAAGTCTTGATATCTAAACTTGAGAATTATCACAGACCTGCATCCTCTGACACTGTTGGAACTTAAATTTAAAAGGATGGACAAAAACTGATAATTATAAATTTAACTAATTCTACTTTTTGTCTGGAAGAATTAATTCATTAGCATATTGTTACAACAAAAGGAGCAGCAATATTCCCCATCTCATTCTCACTACAATTTTTTCAACTTCATTTCTGTTCCTCTCTGTTAAAATTAGACAGGAAGAAAGGCATGTGATGATTAATTTTGTTTGGTTATCTTATTGCACCATTGGCTGGCCTGACATTCAGGAAGTATTGTTTCTAGTATTTCTAGAAAAATGTTCTGGATGGCATTAAATCTTACATCATACTGAGTAAAATGATCAGTCTCAGGTCCAGTCACTCTCATTGGCTCAGCTGAAGGCCAGAAGAAAACACAAGTCTGGAGAATAAGAAAGAATTCACCTTGCCCACAGCCCCAACTTCTCTTCTTTATCTTCGCCTTAACTCTCTCTCTCTTCTCCTACTCACTGCTCCTCTCAGTCTTTTTCTCCTTCCTCTTTCCCTCTGTCTCTACTTCCCATCTTTCATCTATCAGGCCACGAGTCTTCCTCAGTCTTTGTATTTGAATATATCCCATTGGCTATCCTGAGCGACTTACCTTTTCTACTGTTGATCTGGGATCTCCAACGTTCATAACTGTGTGAGAAAATTCCTTACCTTACATAGGCTATTGTTTCTGTTTGTTTCAAGGACCTTGACTAATGCATATAAAACAAAAAGCAAGAGAAGAGCAAACTCTGAGCAATGCAGGAGCCCAGGATAAGGTCAATAGAGAGAAGTTATAAAGCAGGACAAAAGCAATTTAATAAAATTTTCAGAGCAAATCTAAACTCTTTCACAGTTCAACAAGGAGCATAACAACATGGATAACTTACAGGAGACTCACCCTATCTTGGTTAACTGTAGTAACACTTACCAAATATCAAGTCTAGATTAGTTTTGGATATATCATTTGAATATATCTGGAAAATTCTAGCAATTATCTTTAGATTCAGTGAAATATGAGGCAGAGATATGAGTACTAACTTTGAATTCCCCATGTTTTTGTTCTAAATTTAGCTTTTTAACTATACATTTATATGATGGAAATATTACTTGACTATTTAAGAAAATATTGATAAATTGTTATGCAAGTATAATGGGCATTATCTGTAGCAAATTATTCTCAAGAGAAAGCAGCTTAACTATGTATGCTTCTCTATATGAAAGTAGGTCACCATAAATTAAAATGTATGCAACCAAAGATATTTGTAATTCTATTCAGACTTAATTTGTACATTTTAAATGCATATAGTATCAGACTTTGTGAGAATAAAAGGCTTGTCTTATAGCATTAAAATCAAAAGATGTTATTATACTTCACATAAAATGACATCAAGGTAAATGAAATCCAAAGTCTAAAACCTTGTATAGAATACATAGGTATGAATTGTAGTTTACTGGTTAAAAAGCTTGTGTGGTCAGCATGAGACCCAGTAATTTTTCCCGGTGAGAAAACCTCTTAACTGTAAATGAGTAAAACCTAACCCTGAAGTGTAATTTAGAGAGTCTTTTAAAAGGAGCCTGTGTGTAGCAACATGCTCATTGTAATTTTTAAAAGCAATTTTAAATTCCAAACTTAAAATTATAGGCAAAATCATATAAATTGCAAACAGATTTATTTACATATTTCACTGGGTCTGGCTAAGGAATGAGGAAAACTCTGTGAATCTTTCAATTCAACTTTTGTTTAGTTTATGAATGTAGAGACATTTTCACATTTATAGATAAAATAAATATTTGATGCTTTCTTCTAGAATGTTAAAATATTCTTGTCATCATAAATTCTAAATCTTACCTCTGCAATTTTAAGATATAATACACTGATTTCCATGGTAGCTATATAAACAATCACACCCATGAGCAACAGATGAGTGTTAACCTTACTCCAAATCCTTGTTGCAATGAGATGTCACATCTTTTCTGATTCTTGACCATTCTGAATAGAATATGGTACATTTTGAAAGTAATTTTGATTTTTACTCACCTGGTAAATACTGGTGAATATGGATGTTAAAAACTTTAACTGCCTTTTAAGAATTCTGTTTAGATGTGCACCCTATTTTCTTTTACTTTTTAAAGATATTTTCTCTATTTAAATGTCATATGATATCTCTTTTCCCAGTTTCCCCTCAAAAAAAAAAAAGAACAACAAAAAACAAACAAACAAAAAAAAAGCAAAACCTGTTCCCTCTCCCCTCCACCTGCTCAACAACCCACCCTCTCCTGCTTCCTGGCCCTGGCATTCCCCTGCACATGTATATGTGTATGTGTGTGTCTGCATCTGTATATGTGTAAGTATGTAGATGTACATATATATATATATATATATATATATATATATATATATATATATATATATGTATTCATATCTTCTGCAAGGAAGAATTATTTGACTTTTTCTTTTCCAATTTGTATCCCTTTGTTCTTCAGTTTTCATACTGATCTAGCTAAGACTTATTTTGAATAGGTATAAGGAGAGTGGACAACCTTGTCTTGTTCCTGATTTTAGTGAAATGGCTTTGAATTTCTCTTCATTTAAGTTGATATGGGCTATGGGCTTACTCTAAAGTGTTTTTATTTTGTTGATGTTTGTCCTCTGTATCCCTATTATCTTAAAAACATCAAAAAAGGATGTTGGATTTTGTCACAACTCTTTCCTGAGATGATATATGCTTTAATTTTTGGCCTTTCTGTTTATTAATATGGTAGTTTATTTATATTGAACCAAACTCGCATCTCTTGGAAGAGGCCTACTACATCATGGTGGATAATCATTTGGTTGTTATCTTGGAGTAAATTGGAAAGTATTTTTTTGCATATATGTTCATAAGAGAAATTGGACTTAATTGTCTTTCTTAGTTACGTCATTACACGAGTATCATGGTAATTTTGTCTTCATAAAACAAAGTGGACATTGCTCCTACTGTTTCTATTTTGTGGAATAGTTTGAGGATTACTACAATTAACTCTTCTTGAAAGTCTGGTAGTATTCTGCACTAACACCATCTGTTCACGGAAATTTTTGATTGGGAGAACTTTAATTACTACTTCAATTTCAGAAGTGTTTGTAGTTATGTTTATATTGCTTATCAGATCTTGATTTAACTTTTGTAAGTAGTATGCATTGAAACAATTATCCATTTCTTTTACATTTTCAAGTTAGGAGATTTCAAATTATACATACATCTTCCATCTAACAATACATCGCAAATAAAATTTCACCTCCCTCTATTTTCTCCCAACTTCTCCCTAGATTCACATTTTCACTATCTTCTATCAGAAAAAAGCAGTCTTCCAAAGGGTAAAACAACCAATATGACAATACAATAATGCAAGTCAAAATCAATCACAAAGAAGCAGAACAAGGCAACCTAGAAGGAGAAAAGATTCCCAACAGTGGACACAAGAGTCTGAGACATATCTGCTCGAGCAGTTAGGAGTCCCACAAAAAAGCAAGCTAACAGCCACATCATAAACCTTGAGGACCTGGGGCAGACCCATGCAGTCCCCATGTTTGCTGCTTGAGTTTCTCTTATCCCTTATAAGCTTTGCTTAGCTAGCACAGTAGGCTGTTATTCTCCTGGTATCTTCTGACTACTTTGACTCCTAGAGTCTTTCTGCTCCCTCCTTGCTGGGATTCCCTGAGATCTAAGGGGGAACATTCCACTTAAGACTCTCTCTTCACATAATATATGGACTTTCATCTCTTCATCTGTTTCCATTTGCTTCCTCATGAAGCCTCTCTATGCCCCTACAATTTTCTGATTCCTTGTTGTTTATTGTTGTGTTCCCCTTTTCATTTTTAATTTTGTAAAAGTTTTAGTCTGTCTCATTTGGTTAATTTGGATAAGGGTTTACCTATTATATTGATTTTCTCAAAAAATAACTTTTGTTTCATTAATTCTTTGTTTTCATTTTATTGAAATCTATCATGGATTTGCTTATTTTGTTGGGGTACTATTTCCTCATTTCTGTTATAGGTATTTTAGATTTGCAGCTTAGGTACTAGTATTTGACATCTTCAAACTATTTATTTGTCACACCCACTCGTCTACTCCAGTTAAGTCTGCAATATCAGGGGTAAAAGCCTGATTAAAGACAAGAGGCATTATGACTTCAAAGGGAGTTTGTGCCTCCTGGATATTCAGTCAGTCATAGCATCCCCTAACTCAGAGGTAACCCAGATATGTCCTTGGGAACTTGAGTGCTAGGTGCCCACCAAGGTATGATTTATTAATAGTTAGACAAAATTGGACATTGCTCTCTGACTTTTACCAGTGTTCCAACATATTAGCCAAACTCTGGCTTGGAATTTCGTAAAGAATGTTACTCATCCAGACTAATTGCCTTCAGCATTGTGGGTAGGGCATTGAAGTTAACAGAATGGGAGACTTATCCCAGGGCAAGGTCAAGTAGAATCCTCATTCTCAATCATGTACTGCAGCTGAACCATTCCTAGGAATTAGCAAGAAAGAGACTAAGGAAGGGCAGGACCTTGAGCCTAGTGTATGTGTGAGACAGCGTGCAGCAGTCAGTATTCGAGATTGAAGACTGGAGATTTGAGCCTCTACCATCTTGGCTGGTGTACCCACAGCCCCCAGGGACTCCAGCTGGGCCCATGCACCAGTCCAGAGGAGATGGCTGCTGTTTTAGACCCAGTGTGTTTCTAAATGGCTTCAGATGTACCTCAACTACTGAGCTGCCAGATTTCTCATTTCTCCTTTGCAATGACTGTAAAAATCTGATGCCATTTTTAAGAAATACATTCAGATCCTGTACTTCCATGCGTCGTCTTTGCCATCATTTCTTCGCCTATGCCTTGTTGACTTGACTAGGACCCCGTTTCTCACGTGGATTGAGGGAGGCCCAGACTGACTGTCCCACGGCATTTATTTATTTATTTATTTACTAACATTTAGGAATTTGGTGCTATGAACTTTGTGATATAGAACCACCTTCATGACTTCTTAGAAGGTATGGTAAGTTGTGTATTCATTTTCATTCAATTTTAGAAAATTTTCATTTCTTCCTTGACCTATTTTTTTATTCAGTAGTGAGTTGTTCAGTTTCCATGAGTTTTTAAAGTTTTTTATTTTTGATAGTCTTGTTGATATTCAGTGTGTCAGATGAGATACAGGATGTTATTTTTATTTTCATGTATCTGTCAAGATACATTTTGTCCAAATATGTGATCAGTTTTGGAGAATTTTCTGTGACATGCTGTAAAGAAAATATATTCTATTGTGTTGGGGTTAAATGTTTCATAAGAATAATGTTAGGTCTATATTTTTCACAATGTCAGGTAGTTCCAGAATTTTTCTGTACCATTTTTGCCTGTATGATTGATCTATTTAGAGAAATTTCTTCTATGAATTTGTTCACATTGTTTTCTGTGCCTATGAACTTTGTTTCTTCTTCTTCCTCTATTCTATTATTCCTGGTTTTTGTTTTTGTTTTTGTCATAACACATCCACATTTCCTGGGTGGTATGTGCCTGGATTACTTCATATTTAATATTTTCCTTAACTGAGGTAGCCATTTTTTCTATGATATATTTAATTCCTGAGATTCTTTTTTCCATCCCTTACAGTGGTTTGGTGAGTTTTGCCTCTGCAATTCCTTTTGAGTTCCTAAAATTATTATTGGCAAGTTACCCTCAGCTTTAGTTTTCTTTATAGATTTCATTTCCACTTAATTTTCTTGAAAAGATTTATTAATTTCTTTCCATTGTTTGCATGTGACTTTATTAAGGGATTTATTCATTTTCTCTTTATGGACCATTATTATATTCATAAAGGCTATTTTTAGGTATTTTTCTTTGATTTATTTTATCTTGCAATCCTTAGGGTCTACTCTGATAGGGTTACTTTGGTTTAGCCAGGCCCTATTGTCCTGACTGAGATTGTGTGGGACAGTGTGAGGCAGTGATCTGCTCAGGTAACTTAGGCCCAGTAGAGTATTTGGCTTTGAGCCCTGGAGCCCCTGCTGGCAATTTCTGTTTGCAGGAGGCAGAAGGAGCTTGGCCATAACTCCTGAGTCTTTAGTTTCTGTTTCCATCACAGTCCCTCACAGGAGATGTATGCTTTATCAAGCAGACAATGCCCTAAGCTCCCAGCATTCTAGCTGGACCCTATCCCCAGTCATCTGACCACAAGTCAGACATGCCACACCACATACAATAAAAGGGGCAGTTTGCCCCCTCCTCGATGTCCTGCCCTCCTGCTCTTCCTCCCTCTTCCTCTTGCTCTCTGGCTCTTTGTCTTTGTTCTCCTCTTGTTCTCTCTTTCCTTTCTTTCATGCTCTTTGTTCTTCTCTTGCTTTCTTCCTTTCCTCTCTCTCTCTCTCTTTCTTTTCTCTCTCTCCTTCCTCTCCTTTCCTTTTCTCTACTTGACCAGCTTATTTTCTCCTTCCTACAATAAAATATCTCATTTATACTTTGCCTCCTTTTTAATTAACGTGCCTGCAGCTGCAGGTCAACACCATGGAGAGAGAGAGCCATTGGCCTCAACAATAATATTGATTGTGTTTGTATTCTGCTGTACAGTCATATATATATATATATATATATATATATATATATATATATATAAATACACACACACACACACACACACACACACACACACACACATATATATATATATATATATATATAGGCATATGTTTACAAAGATTTTAGTTCTAGGTCCTATTGTCTGATCTTGTGTTTTGGTTAGTTATTTTCTTCCTTATGTTTTGTTGTCCTCTAGTCCCTGGTTTTTACAAGAGTGTGAAGGATGTATGTTTCTTGATAGGAAATTCTTCTAGTCTTCTGATAGGTATTGTTACTGAAGATTCCATGTAAAATTTGTTTATGTGTAATGGGAGCAGGCCATTACAAATGGGTATGGACTAAGAGTAGAGGGACTGAGGCAAGAAATTCCAACATTATTTGCCTGGAATAATCTTGAGAATGGAGAGAGAGATTAAGAAAACACCACAAATGGTTTTCTACAGAACTAGGGATGGGCCTGGATTATATTGTATATAGAAGAAGAGAAGTAGAGATTTGAAGCTTGTCTAACTGATTTACTGGCCTACTTGCTTCTCTTGCAGGCTTGGCTGGGAAGTTCCTAGAAAGTGCCTGCTACCCATGGGTGATGAGATAGAGGATGATTGGGAAGGGATGCTGGAGTACAACATCTGAGTGATACCCTTGAAATGGCCATAATATATGATTTGATCAGACTTAAAACTGTCTTAGTAATATTCAGTTTGTTTCAGGGCACACAGCATACATATATTAGATTTATCTCTTATGGGATTTAGTGCTTCATAATCTAATAGTAAAAATAAAATCTTAAATTTTCTTCAGTCATTTGGCTGTATCATCTGTGATGTGGCAGGGATTGAATGCTTTGGCAGCTGTCAGTCATCATCCTCTTCTATGCTCTTCTATCCTCTTTTATGCTGAAGAAAACTGAGAAAGTTTAAAGTAATGCCATTCTTCCCAACTACAGTCTTTGTTATGCAGATAAGGTCATTCTTCCTATACAGTTTGTTATTAAATGAGCAGCAAATTGAATTTTGATCATGTTAATTAATTTATAATTATGTTATATGTTTAATTTGGTCCTTTTTAAATAGCTATATTTATTAAAA
>JADRCC010573805.1:0-16309 GCA_019843855.1 Hylomyscus alleni | reverse complement strand
GAGCAGTTCACACGTTTCTGAGTCATCTTTTCTTCTACTTTTAGATGTTGCTGTGCATCTCCCTGACAAGAAATCCATAATTATGTATTTAACATCTCTGTTCGAGGTGCTTCCTCAGCAAGTCACAATAGATGCCATCCGAGAGGTGGAGACTCTCCCGAGGAAGTATAAGAAAGAGTGTGAAGAGGAAGGAATTAACATCCAGGTGCTGGCTCATTTTTCTTGAAACTTTTGCCGCGCCTGTTTGATTTCTCCTAGGTACTGGGTCAAACTTGGGCAGGGTGTTTTCTCTTGGTAAGCCCGTTTCTCTGTCACTAGCATAGATTCACCTCCAGATTTGTTTTGGCATTCTCATTTAGGAAATTTGCCTTTTTTTTTTTTAAAGCTACTCAATTCTCCAATTATGATAATAATCTTGAACATTTCATCTTTCTTCCCTATTTCTATGAGATTTAAAGAGTTTACTTATTCTTATAGATTTTGGGTGGCATGTAATAATCATTTTATTTTTATCCATTTCAAAAAAATATTTTTCTGAAAAAGGAGAAAATTACCTTATTGAATAGGAAAAGGGGAGAGATGGAGCCTGATTGTGAATCCTGTTTTTTTTTTTTTTTTTCAGTTTTGATCATCACATAGTGCAGAAGGAAAGCCTTACCTACTGCACATTGTTCACATTAGCCTCTGGACTCTGTTCTGCTTTAATGATGTATCTTCCCTGGGTGACTAAGAGGGTCTTCTAGGCTTTCCTCTTGGTCTTGCCTCTTGCATTTAGAGTCATTTCTTCATTGGACTGATTTATTTTTGTGAAAGAGATAAGATATTTCAATTCTTTGTGTTTAGGTTGGCCTCTCCAAAAGGAAAGGCCATCAAGATGGTTCAATTGATAAAAGCAATTGTTCCGAAGCTTGATGGTTTAGGTTAGATCCCTAGAACTCGCATAAAGGTAGGAGAGTGAACTATATAATTGTTCACTAGCCTCCATATGTACGTATATACTCATACAGTAACATAGCAAATCAGAGGAAAGAGAAGTGGATTTTGCTTATTTTATGGTATTTAGATAAAACAATCACTTCTGTTTAACATGCAAGGGTGGCATGGTAAGAATTTCAGAAACCATTTTCTTTTTTTTTCTTTTTTTTTTCTTTTTTTCTTTTTTCTTTTTATTTTTTTGAGACAGGGCTTCTCTGAGTAGCTTTGGCTGTCCTGGAACTCACTCTGTAGACCAGGCTGACCTCGAACTCAGAAATCCACCTGCCTCTGCCTCCCAAGTGCTGGGATTAAAGGCGTGTGCCACCACCGGCCTGGCCCAGAAACCATTTTCTATTTGTTAATGACTAAGTGCTTTAATGCTCACTTTGTTGATGGTATGCTTTTATTGGTAACCTAGAGGTTAAGTTATATTAATTGAGGGAATAATGTGGTCAAGTCTTGATTGTCTCCTCGTTGGCTTGTCTTGCTGTCAACTGTTCTCTAAGGAATGCTGACTGCCAGCCAGCCTCCTCTCTGGCTCCTCTTTTTTCCAACATGCTGAGTAGCATTGGGAGGTCAGTAGGTAATCCCTGAATCTCCCTTTAAAAACATGCCCATTGAAATCTCCTGAGTCTTTACCCGTAGAGGCTACGTTCAACCCCTCCCACATGGATGCTGGTGCCGACACAGATGGCCTTTGGCTGATGACTAACATACCTATTTTTACATGTTCTTACCATTGTCTAGACTTTTGCTTAGATCACCTTCTGAGTTATCTTAGCACTGTGATTTCAGGCTTTTAGGTCGAGAGAATGTAGCTTATTTTCTTTCTTATGCCTTGGCATCGTTCGGGTCTTAATTAGCCAGTGTTTTTACTTATGATGGCTGGTTTCTTTAACTCCTATAACTCAGCTGAAAACATTCATTTGATCTTTCTTGTAAAACGACATTTTCTGGGCTTCAACCCCAAGTTTTCATGTGGATTTAATACCTCTTATACTATAATTTGCAGTCAGAGTAGGCTTTTCTTCTTTCCTGATTCTTATGTATGTTGAATTCCATCTATGAAGTATCTTCTACCTATATGGTCTCTGACCAAGCCTTCCCCTTTTCCTTCACTTCAACAGAACCTTTGACGGAAAGCCTTTTCTCATTAACCGATTAAGATCCGTCTCCATGTGCCCACACTGTCTTTCTTGCTCTGTCAGTATTTTTGTGAACTATGTCAAGAATTTTAAATAGTGACTTAAGACCATTGAAAGGATAGTGAAGGATTTCAGGCAGGGCGTCCTGTGGGTGTGAACACATGAGAGAGATCATTCTCTCTGCTGTCTGAGAAGTGGCTTGGGAGATAGGACTGTGGGTGCCAAGAGTTAGCAAGCCATTGTGGTCCAGAGGAGAGACGGGTGGCTGTAGAAGTGGAAATGTCTGGATGGATTTGAGTTGATCTTTGAAGGTAGGACCAGCCTGCAGATTAAACACGGGAGAGGAAAGAAAGAGGGATGTATCCAAGTCTATCACCCAGGTTTCTGGCTGGGGCACTCAAGTGCATGGAGCCTGGGGCAATGTTGGCAAGTTTTGGGGTAAAACAAATGAGCGTTTAAATGTGTCTATGGTTTGATATATCTTAAAGATACTGCAGGTGTTATTGCTACTGGAAATTAAAAGAGAGTTTTACTAGAAATTATCTATAGGATTTAGATTTTTTTTTAAATCAAATAGAAATAGATGATATCACTCAGTCAAAGTGTATCAAAAGAAGGGAGAAAGAAGTTCAGGAGGTTTACTGCTTACAGATGGGCAGGACCACTGAATCGGGAAGGCAGCCATTGTGTTCTGTTCCTGGGATGGAGAGGTTTGGAAGTCAGGACGGGTCAGCTCCAGGCAAAGCCACTGAGAAGCTTCTGGAAGAAACATGTGATCGCTGGCTTCTCTTGTTTCCAGTTGATCTGTGTTGTTCGGCATAGCTGTTCTCAGAGACATTTTAATTGATTGGTTAATTGTACGGTTACTCTAAAAGTAATTCTGGGAAAATGGCTTTGCCAACTTTTCAGTCATTTGGGGGCAAATGTTGAGACAGTGTTGAAACAGAATGTTTAGACTTTAGTGGTAACATGTGTAAGCATGGCTTTTACTGCTCTCTTCATTCATGTACATGTGGGATATTTTACACATGTCTTGAAGAAGTTTTTCTTCGAATGGAAACAAAAGAATAGCGGAGTCAGTAGGCTTGATTAGAAGATCACTAAGTTCATAAAGAGAAACTAATAATTTAGAAAAAGATCGACAGACATGTATTCTACAAGCCCTAACCTTCAACTACATCCCCCAAACAGAACAGCTCATAAACTAGAGGCTGTTGCCTCAAAAAACAAAACACGAAATCCCATCCGTTCCATAGGTCGTATGTGCGCCGTTTTTCACTGTTTAATATGCAGTACTAGAATGTAAAGTCCTTTAAGAATTCTAACCAGGGGTCAAAGCAGAGTGTTAGGCTCTCTTCTTCTGTAAATTGCAACCATTGTTCAAGGGCCAGCATGTTTTCTGTCCTCCATCAAAATTCTCTATGTCTTGAAGTCAAATACTGGCATTTGGAGTTTTATTTTTGTCCAATGACTCATGTGGGATATTTTTCCCTCCCTGACTCCTCCAATGTGGTACTTGTATGTGTACTTTATTTTGTATTTCTTGTGCTGTTAGTGCCCTTCGATTAATTCATGGCTTCATTCACTTAGGTCCAGAGAACTGGGTTGTCTCCTGAGATCCTGGTCTCTACTTTGGTTTCTCCAGAACATTGCGCTCTTGGTGAACACCTGTATCTTCATGATTGCTGTGGGTTTGTTTCCACAGAGTGCAGTGCTGGCAGAGGAAGGCCAGAGTCCCCGAGCTGAGACACCTAGCACAGTCACCAAGATGGACATGGATTTGGACAGCTACCAGATAGCACTGGAGGAAGTGCTGACATGGCTGCTGTCTGCAGAGGACACGTTCCAGGAGCAAGATGATATTTCTGATGATGTTGAAGAAGTCAAAGAGCAGTTTGCTACCCATGAAGTAAATATCTATAGCTGAGAGCCATATTTTTCCAGGGCAGGGTCTGAGTTTTTGGGGTTAGGGTAGGTGGAGTGACTTCACCATTGGCTTGGTATTTACCAAATTATGTTCTACAGAAAAGATCATGATGTAGTGCTTGCATTATTTAAATGAGCTTTGTTAGAAAACTGGAGGAATCTACAGTTCATGAGAATCGGATTTCAGACAGTCTTGTGACATTTTGTGTATTTTTTAGAACTGATGACTAAATCAGTGTGGAACATTGTTCCTTTTTGAAGTATTGAGCTATAGTTGAAAATCAACATAGCCAACTGGTATCCCAAATCATGAGCTTTCTAATGCTACCCTAAAAGCCATTATTTTTATTTGTTATCTGATTAAGCCAGTGTTATATCTAGTATTCCTGCATAATTTTATGCAAGGGGAGCTACTTGCTAATCATAATTTTTACTCTATGGGGAATTCTTTTCTATTAAGCATATTCTTGTGTATGTGTGTGTATGTGTGTGTGTGTGTGTTTGTTGGAGTGATGTTATTTGGGATTGAGAAGAGGCAAAATGTCAATATTCCATCCGCAGTTCATCATCATCATCTTTTTTTTTTTTTACTATTTTTATAAGTATTCCTAATTCCACCTTTATATTATATTAACAACCTAATCATCATTTACTTAAGAGATGGCTTAGCTGGTCAAGGAGTTTACTGCAAATCTGGTGAGCCAGGGTCAGTCCCTGCAACTCACTTGGTGGAATGATGGCACCACCTCTTATGAGCTGTCTTGTGATTCCCCAGATGTGTGTTGCAATGCTGAACACGGTGTGTGCACATGTACACGCACACATTCACATGTAAATGAGAGTACACACACATAAACAAACAATTGTAAAACTTTTAAAATCGAGCATTAACTATAACGTTGTTTTCTTTGATCCAGCTTTCTTTTAAGTTATAGTTAAAACCAATTTCTCATTTCAGAGCTCGATACCTTTGGTGAGAGTCTCCTTCATCTTCGCTCTCTAACAGGTTACTTTCTCTGCGGCATTGACGTTGAGGTTCTGCACTAGCGGTTTGTGTTTTATGGCTTTGTAACAAGTGACTCACCGACTACCACAATCTCCTTTGCTAGACTTTTATGATGGAGCTGACGGCACACCAGAGCAGCGTGGGGAGTGTCCTGCAGGCTGGCAACCAACTGATGACCCAAGGCACTCTATCGGAGGAGGAGGAGTTTGAGATTCAGGAACAGATGACCTTGCTGAATGCAAGATGGGAGGCGCTCAGGGTGGAGAGCATGGAGAGGCAGTCCCGGTGAGTGGAGCCCAAGGAACAAGAACATGACTCCCCAGACCACAGCGCACGGAGAAGCTCAAGTACCGGCCTGTGGGGTTGTGAAGAAGATCAGTACAGAGCAAGCCTTCCACTGTTCTCACACCATTCTGGGAGTCTGATCTCTCAGGATCATAGGAGAAAGTTGGAAGGTGGAGGGTGGTAAGAGGGGAAGTTATATTTTACACGGGTGATGTTGTAATTTTATATTTGTTGCAGTGATAAATAAAAGACCCTGACCTCCCCCCTACACACCAAAAAAAAAAAAAAAAAAAAAAGCAACTTAAGGGGGAGACAAGGGTTTATTTTAGCTAACCATTCCAAGATTTGTTCTCATTTTGGGGACCTCACAGGAGCGGGAGCTTGAAATCAGTAGTCACGTCACTGCCACCCTGAGGAACAGAGAAGAGTGACTGTCCCCATGCTTAGTGAAGTGAACACTGGCTTTCTTTACTTTCTTACACTCCAGGGCCCTAGCCAGGGGATGGTGCTGCTCGACTTCAGACTAGCCTTCCTATATCAACTAGGCTAATAATCAATACAGTTTCCCCACAGACATGGCACAGGCCAACCTCATTTAGACAGCTCCCTCACTGAGGCTGTCACCACGGGACCGTGTGCCACAGACCTACTGTTCAGTGCTCTGTAACAGTTTAAAGAGCGGGCTGATACCATGGTCTGTTTCACTTTCCAACATTGTGATTCGCATTCCAGTGTCGTTTCCACCAATTTAATACTCAGGAATTCCTGAGTGTAGAAACAATGATTCTGTTTTGAATACAGGGAGCTGTTATTTATATTCTTGACTGCCCTTAATGAACTCCAGTTATGAATAAAATCAGAGCTTTCCCCCTTAGTTTCTACACTGATGGACTCTTTGCTATTTGGATGGTGAGGGTAGGCAGGGGTGTGTTTTCCTGCCCCCGCTTCCCTGGTGCTGGGAGTGGGTGCCCGTGCCAGGGAACAAGCTGGAGGGAATGACGCTCTGTCCCCCTGGCCAGGCTACATGACGCTCTGATGGAACTGCAGAAGAAACAGCTGCAGCAGCTCTCGGGCTGGCTGACCCTCACAGAAGAGCGCATTCAGAAGATGGAGAGCCTCCCAGTGGGTGATGACCTGGCGTCCCTGCAAAAGCTGCTTGAAGAACATAAGGTAAACTTGCCGCTTGTTCCTTTTCTGCTTCCTTGTGTAAGAAGGCGGCGCTGAGCCCACCGGGCGCCTGATGGCTTCTCTCTGTGTGGAGTTGGGCTACTTCTTCCGTGTTGCTTTTTATTCAGGAAGTGTTTGTTGGGGGGGTGACATTTCGGAAAGAGACAGCTTCGCACACATGTATGTCCATGTCTTTCTTCTGCAAGGGTGTGACATTTGTCACATTTGGCGGGAGTGGTTTTGGACTCGCAAGTGCATGAGAACCTGAGCATCTTGGCATTAATGCACATTGTGGGTGGAGAGATAAACAGGAATACATACTTAATCAGGATTAGGATCTATATCGAATCCTGTCAGGAAGCCTGCTACCTCTTTTCGGAAGAGCGCGGAGGGCTGAGTGAGGAACCGGAGTATGGCGGACAGTGTGATTTGGTCCCGAGATGAGTGGCCCAGTTTTCAAAGTAGAAGAAAGGTAGAATTTTGTTGATCAGTGAAACAGCTAGATAGCCGATTACTGAAGCTTTACACGGAACACTACCCCAGAGGCATTTCACCACCCTAGTGCTACTTTTTAAGCCAGTGACTCTCTACAGATGTCTAATGACTGTTCTTTTTCTGTAGAAGAGGGAAGCGAAGGCGTCCATATGTTTGTTCTTGGTTGCTCTCTTGGGGAGCGAATCAGAATAGCTTCTATGAGTCATACGACCTTTTCCTCATCTTGCCAGGTTACGGAACTGTAGAAAATGACCTCTGATTCTATTTGCTTAAACTCTAGGCATTTAGATTAGTCAGTTCTACATTTTTTGTCTTTTTTTTCTTCTTCTTCAGTGTCTCATTGTGTACCCCTAGTTACTTGAAACTTTCTTTGTAGGCCAAGATGGCTTTGCACTCACATCGATCCTCCTGTCTCTGCCTCTTTAGTCCTGGGATACCTGCACATGGATATGTTTTTATTTCAATTCCTAGAATGAACACAAGCTTTCCCTCTCTTCCTTCTTTCCTTCTTCCCTCTCTCCTTCTTCCTCCTTGTCTTGTTTTTGGGGGAGGAATTAGGACTGAAAATGGCACACACACAGTCCCACATTTACAGTTGATTTTGATGTTGCACTTGCAGACTCTGGTTCCTAATGAAATGTAAGGGTGTGCTCAGGTTTCTTTCTTTAGTTTGGTACTTAGTATAATGATTGGGAATGGCAATACAATGCCTCATTAGGTTCCTTAATGACTATTGACAAGAAGCGGATTTTAAATAGGCAAATGAAGAAGAGGAGATATCACAGTTTATTTATTTATTTTTTCTTCTTCTTCTAGAGTTTGCAAAATGACCTTGAAGCTGAACAGGTGAAGGTAAATTCCTTAACTCACATGGTGGTGATTGTGGATGAAAACAGTGGGGAGAGCGCCACAGCTCTTCTGGAAGATCAGCTACAGGTAAGGCCTTGTCAAGCAGGACACCCTTCAGATCCTCTCTCTGGTCGAGGTCCATGGATTGCTCCTCCTGGGCATCCTCGTTTGTACAGAAGGGAGTAAAAAACGTAGACTCCGTTACTCATTCCTTTTGTTACTGTAATGAAGGCCCTGAGGCTGGCTACTTGATAGAGAACAAAGTCTACTTAGCTCGCAGTTTTGGAGGCTGGCAGTTTAGAGAACCTGACGCAAGTTCTCCCTTGGCTATGTCAAATAGAACAGGAACAGGTGTATGTGTGTGTAGTGTCTCTGCCTTAATTTACTAATCCATTAGAATTTATCATGATGGGACCACCTTCTTGCCCTGATTTAATCTCATAAACAACAACAACCCCCCCCCCCAAACCAAACCAAACCAAAACAAAAAACTTCAAAAATCCCCACCCAAACCAGAAACAAAGCCCATCCTTAGCCTGAATTTCCACCTTCTTGATACTATTCATGCAGATCTTTTTGAGTTAAATTCTTGTTTGAATTCATGGTGGGGTGGGATGGGATGGGGCACAAAGCATGACACCTGGTTTTGGTTATACTTCCCATTTAGGCCTCCTCAGTATGTGGATTCAGGGTTAGCTGGGTATTCCTTGCTTCATGGGCGCTCTTGCAGTGAAGGCATGAGACTGCTATTCTGCCCCCTTGTGCATGATGCTAACAAGATTTAAAAGCCCAGGAACTCATTCAAGTGATTCCCAGTTCCCAGGCTTTCCCTGGCACAGTCACTTGAAGAATTAGTGAAGGCAAACATAGCCTAGAAGGTTTGAAGTATAGGAAGTAAACATGTAGATTGCGGTTGTAGCAGTGCTTGGAAAAAAAAAAAGACCCGACAACCCTCAGACACATATACCCAATTTTCAAATATATGTGAAATGTGGCATTCCCATACAAACCTTACAGTGAAGTAGGAACAGGATTTCTAGTTGTTTTTTTTTCTCGTTCTGAGTAATTCAAATAATTCTATCCTATGCAAGCTAGGTTTTTTCCATTATATATATATATGCATATGTGTGTATACACACACACACACACACATATATATACACATATATATATATATATATATATATTTAACAGTATTTTGTATAAACTGGTGTTCTGGAGAACTGTAGTAATTGTGTCTCCTAGTTGGACTGACAGAGGCTGCTTCTCCCTTCCCTAGAAACTGGGTGAGCGCTGGACAGCTGTATGCCGCTGGACTGAAGAACGTTGGAACAGGTTACAAGAAATCAATATTCTGTGGCAGGAATTATTGGAGGAGCAGGTATGAAACTCAACTACCGTCCACCGAGCACAAAACAGAGTGACAAAGAGCCCATCATTACATTATGGCTGTGCAATATGGCTGCCCTCTTCTCTAGTGAGAATTCTGGAACTTTGGCTTCTTTAAAAAAAAAAACCACAGAAATATTATAAGAATATGTGGGTTTTTTTTTCATCTCAGATTGTCCCCTCCTCCTTCCAGTAGCTGATTATGATTTGTCTCGTACTCTGGTGGGGGCATGATTTTGCCAGCTGCAGATATTTCCTGCAATTGTGTGACCTCTGTAATTCTGTGGACTCTTCACAGGGTCTATAAATCCCCGGGGCCCTGAGGGTTGGGTTGTTGTTTGGTGGTGGTCAAGGTTAGTTTTGCACAAAGAAGAAGAACAAGAAGAAATTAGGTATTCTGACATCAAAGAACTTGGCACCTGTAATCAGTAGGAGGTAGTCCTTTCTGTCTCTGACTTTGTTCATGGACCTCTTTCCTCTCTCCCCTCTGTTCTTTTCTCTCTCCTATCTAATGTTATGAGGTTGAAGGGGTTGAAGGGGTGGAAGAGGGTGGAAGAGAGAAGAATCCACGAAGCAGCCAAAGATCAGCTAGCTACACTCTTCCCTTTCTTTGGAAGGCCTTATGTTGAAAATAATTCATGAAATCACTTTAAAAAAAAATTAAAAACCAAGGAAAATCAAGTAATCTGACCATTTCTATCAATTTAAGTTTTATCCAAATGTCTGTGCATTATTGACTGCTGTTTAGTTCATTAATTCATTATTTTGCTTGCTTACATATCTTTGCTTTACTTTGTTTATTCTGTCCTCATACTCACTGTGTAGCTAAGGATGACCTTGAGCTCCTGATTCTTCTGTAAATGTGGCATCGCACCCGATTCCTGTGGAGCTGGGGGGGAGAAGCCAGGGCCTTCATGTACATAGTAGCCATTCAGCCTACCAGCAGAGCAACATTTCCAGTCCCCTATTTATTATTTTGAAAGTCAAGTTTCTGCTAATGTTATATCTGTTTCTGCAGCTTATTCACTAAGATCGTGATATGAGGATCCATGGTAATAATAATTTGATTTCTGTTTGTTAGTGCTTAGGCCTGTTCCTGTCTTGACTTACTTTTTTCATGGTATAATTGCTCCTGGGTTTTTGTTGAGGGATCTGTTTGAATGTGCACCAGCACGATTCCCAGCATACAGTTTATGCTCAGTAAATAAAGGGTACAGGAATATCCTCCCTACCCCATGAACATTAAACTATAATCTTCCTCTTAACTTTTAACCCGCATGCAGGATGAAACTAATGAGAAAACATTTCCTAGCATTGCTTTTGAATAAACATTCAGTTGGACTGTGGTGCAAAGCTGTCTGCGCAGCTTTTCTCTTGGTTTGGTGGCTCTTGGCTCACTTTTAGCTTTACACAAAAGTTGTTATCAAAACAGAGTACAAAGAAATAGAAATTTTCTCCCCAGCGCCAAGCAGTTGTAGCCTAGAAAAGAAGCAGAGGCAAGATTCCCACGGTGTCCATCTTGACTCTGTTGCACTTCCGTCCAGAAAGCAACTCTGTTCTCTGCATGGGGTCAGGAACTCTGCATGGGTGAGATCCTGTGACTTAGAGGCAGAGGCAAAGGCAGTGGAGGAGGCGGAGGAGGCGGAGGAGGCGGAGGAGGCAGAGGCAGAGGCAGAGGCATAGTTCATTTTAAATACTGTTACAAAATTTGTCCAAACCTAAATGATTAATCAGCATGGTGACCAATGATCTTCTTCCTTCTCTTCCTCTTCCTCCTCTTCTTCCTCCTCCTCTTTAAATTAGGAATTACATAATGGGGATGTGACTCAGTTGGTGGAGAGTGCTTGCCTAGTGTATATGAAGCCTTGGTTAAATAGTCAATAACTCATAAGACGAGTTTTGTGGTATATTCCACAACGTACTTTGCATGCCGAGACATAAGCATGAGGATCAGAAGTTCAAGGTTATACTTAGCTACATGGCAAGTTCGAGGCCAATCTGGGTTAAGAGACCCTGTCTCAAGACAGACACACACCAAAACAAGCATATAACTTATTCTGCTTCCTGATATGTGGATGTTGCATTTTAGTAATGTGTGTATCACCCTGGAACTTTATGTTCAAGTCAAAGCATGCTAGACAGTAATTAAATATTTCTCTTCAGTAATAACGACTGGCATCGGTCATTGCCAGAAAAAGATTGGGATGACTTTTCTACTGTCCTTGTTTCTGGTTTGTTTGTTTCTGGTCAGCTTGACACAAGCTAGGAAGAGGAACCACAACTGAGACAATGTCCCCATCAGATTAGCCTGCAGGCCAGGCTGTGGGGGCATTTTCTTGATTAATGATTGATATGGGAGGGCCTCCCTCACTGTTGGAGGTGCCAGCCTGGGGCAGGTGGTCCTGAGTTGTAGCAGAGAGCAGGCAGAATGAACCTGGAGGAGTAAGGCAGTTGGCAGCATTCCTCTTTGCCGTAGTGTGATGCTATGGCCTCTGCTGTAATTCCTGCCCCATGGCCCTTAGAGATGGAGCCTTTCTACCCTAAGTTCCTTTTGGCCATGGTGTTTTATCACAGCAATAGAAACTCTTTTAAAGTTTGGAAATAACTTTAAAATAATAAAAAAAAAAAACCAAACGTTGAGAAACAAAGGGATATCACTTGAAGGTTTAAATAGACTGTCTAGTCATTATCGTCTGATTCTAGGACATTTTTTCTCTCTTTCTCACTCTCTCTGAATGAGAGAGACAGAGGTAGAGAGAGAGAGAGAGAGAGGGAGAGGGAGAGAGGGAGAGAGGTAGACACAGAGAAAGGCAGAGAGAGAGAATGGTATGTCTGCGCCTTCTGTTTTGCTCCATGGTTATTTATATTCATATCTTATCAACTTTACTAGGCAGGGTGTAGGATCTGCATTTGTCTTTTATTTTTCTAATCCTCATTTCTTTCCTTTTTGGGACAGTGGTGGTAGACCACAGAGGTGAGGAAAAGTTTGTAAGTAAGCTGATTAATGAGAGAACTGAGAAAGAATTCTTCCCATTGCAAGTCCAGAACTAACCCTTTGCCCCTTAGCTGTACAGAAAAGCATTGTAATACACACTACTTTTGGGGATGGGGTTGTGTTAAGAGCATCTCACTCCATCACTTAACATTTTCCAAAGAGCATATACTTTTGGCCGTGAGATTTAAATATATTTGTTGTTGGCCTTGGGCCATCTTCATCCTTCTTCCTTTAATGTAATTGCTTTTGAACTTTGACCATTTGCATACTTTTTTCCCTCTAGGTGCTGTGGACAGACTGTTGATTTAGGGGTAGGAGTTTATGACCCAACTCAGCCATTTAGTAGCTAACTGACCTCAAACATGTAACTTGACTTCTGCCTCCTTCTCTAAAATGAACATCAGGGACAAGAAAATCTCTGAGCGTCTCATGGATTAAAACCTAGAGTTCTAATATGACTTTTAGAAAAGCTAATCATAATTGGATTTAGCATTCTTTTTCTACCCACCTTCTTGGGATCTAGGGTTAGTTGTTATTTGGGATAATTTTATCCTACTGTAATAGAATCCCTAACCAGGTTTGGTGTCACATGCTCCTGGGCCCCTGGTGCTCAGGAAAGTTCAAGGCTAGCTTGATATGATAGCAAGACCCTGTCCCCTCTTTCCTGGGGAAAAAAAAAAAAAACTATCCTAGAGGCTGACTGATGTAAGGCTTATTTATATTCTTTCATGACTATATTCTACTAATGATTGAAGCTGGTAGCTCCATCACTGAGTTACACCAACAGTCGTGAAGGCTTGCTTCATTCAGTGCTTTAGAGGTGGGAACATCCAAGAGTATGGTGCTAGCTCTGGTGAGAAATCCCTGCCCGTTGCATCACAGTATTTTGCATCACAATGAGAGTGTACTCCAAAGGGAGAGGTCATGTGGCAAGAGGTCAGGAAGGGGTCAGCCTTGCTCTTTTGTAATCGGGGGTTCTCAGGAACTTATGGAGGCCCCAGAAGAACAGCATCTCTCTCTTCTAAGGCAGCACCATCCATGACCTCCTCCTAGTTTCTACGTCTTACAGATTCTAGTCTCTCTCCTGCCACACTGGGGACCATGCTCTTCCCGCACAGGAGCCCTTTAAGGACAGTGCTAAACCCTATCCACACATTACAAGTTATCATAGTTTAGAACTAATGACTGGTTAGTCTGTTGTAAGTTGTAGGAGGCTAATGCTTTTGCCAGGCCTTGACTTAGGCACTTGAAGTTCTTATTTCCCTATCTAAATGTGAGTCACAAATGTGATCCCGATATTTGGGAACTTACTTGAATTGCCAGATGACCGACTGTGTATCTTTCCAACGTTTGTTGTTACTCCTAGTGTCTGTTGGATGCTTGGCTCACTGAAAAGGAAGAGGCTTTGAATAAAGTCCAAACCAGCAACTTTAAAGACCAGAAGGAACTAGGTGTCAGTGTCCGGCGTCTGGCTGTAAGTGCGTCCCTGTTGGCATCTGTTGTAAGCCTGTGATGTCTAGTGTTTTATAACTAAGAGTTAATATACTTGAGTGAATACAGATTATAGCTCATTTCCCATTACCACATTGCTTCCAGCCGTGGTAATGAGCCAAGAGCCTTTAATTATTGCATAGAGAGTGGCAGAACATGCTGTCAGTTAGATACAAATCTACCTTCTTATACTTCCTGAGGAAGATAAACTTTCTTGAGAGAGAGAGGTGTTTGTAGAAGTTAGGTCCCAACTCTTCCTCCCAGCCCCATGTTCCCAGAAATCAGACTCAGAGTCAAAATATATTTAGTTATCTTGGCCATATAGCTAGACTCTTCTCTGACTAGACCATAACTTAGAATAACTCAATTATTTTAATCCACATTCTGCCATGTGGCCTGTTACCTATGCTCAGGTACTAGACTTCTCTCTCCTCATATCTTCCCCTGGCGAATCCCACCCGACTCTATCCCAGAATCCTTTCTCCTCCCTGAGACCCTACCTCCTGTTTCCTGCCTAAGCCATAGGCCTTCAGATTTATTATTGACAGGTGCCACATCCATACAGACATAAGATATTCCCTACAAATACAAATATTTGATGTTCTAGATTTTGAAGGAAGACATGGAAATGAAGAGGCAGACCCTGGACCAGCTGAGTGAGATTGGCCAGGACGTGGGCCAGTTGCTCAGTAATCCCAAGGCGTCTAAGAAGATGAACAATGACTCTGAGGAGCTCACGCAGAGATGGGATTCTTTGGTTCAGAGACTAGAAGACTCTTCTAACCAGGTACCTTTCTGATTTGGGTAGGATATTATACCATAAAAAAAAAATAAGCGTTCAGGAACAGAAAAATACAGTCTGAGATCCAAAGTGTTTATTAATTGACAATAAGAAAGAACGAGGCATCAATACAATGTGGCTGAACCAGGAACACATCATGATAGAAGAAGCCAGTTGTGCACAATGGTTCTGTACGATGACTTGTGCAGGCTAGGCAGAGTCTGGAAGAATAGAAGGAGCCCAGTGGCCTAAGCGTGGTGATTAGGGGAGGGGGGATATCGTGAACAGATATCAAGGTTCTATTTGGGGTTGTCTTGGAGTGTAAGGCCAGTAAGAAGACAAGACAGACTCGGGTGTGGGCTGTTTAATGACAGTCCCATGCTTTTATTCGGGAGAGAAGCCTGCAGAGTGGGTCTCCAGTTTGGGAATGAGAGCCCACTGTTTACTTTATAGGCCAGGGAAGTTAGTTACAAGGGAGAAAGGGATTGATTTGGGGAAGGACACTGCAATGTTTTCTTTTGTCCTGGGCTAAGAAAAGGTAAATGGTAAATGTCAACCAGCATCTCTTTTGGGCCACCATCACTGCAGGTCCATGGCGTGGCCAGGGCAAAAATCTAGAAAAACAAGTGACCATAATTTTAGAAACAAGGATGACTTTGGTTTTGGCAGCTGCATTATTCAAGCAGAAAATGAAGGCGTATTACAAGATGGCTTAGCCATGGCTAACGTGGACCTAAAATCTGTAGCCAGTAACATACCAATACCCACTGAAGTGGGCTTTTCCCTTTGCTTCTGTGTAGTCCTGGCTAGTCTCGAACCTCTAACCCCTGCCTCTCCTACCATGTTCTAGGATTACAGGAGTGTGCTATGTTTCATAAAGCAGTATAATTGAGTCGAGAATACCTTGGCAGGCCCATGCTGAGGTGTCTCCCTGAGGAATCATGGCCATGCAACAGACCTAGAATAAAGAAGACTTACTATTGTGGGTGAAGGGAGCGGAACCTGGAGAACTGGGCAACAGAGGTGTGAGGGCAGGGAAGGGGGTGGGGCAGGGAGAAGGACAGAAAGAGAGAAAGAGAAGAACAGAGAGGCCGGCCATGAATATGTGAGAACAAGGAGAGAAAGAAGATGGAGAGAGCGGAGAGAGTGCTTCTAGGGTAGCAGTCCCTCTTTATATACCTGGCTCAAACCTGGTGGGCTTGGGCACAAGCTGTTTCTAGGTCGCTGTTGGGCAGGGCCTAGTGGAATTGTCTGTAAGCCAACAGAGCATGGCCCCATGCATGGCTTGAACTGTATATTTTTATAGGGAGAATAGCCCTCAGCAATGGCCTTCATTTAAAACCAAAGCTGGGTGTGACTTTTCTTTCAGGTGACTCAGGCTGTGGCAAAGCTTGGCATGTCCCAGATTCCTCAGAAGGATCTCTTGGAGACGGTTCATGTAAGAGAGCAAGGCATGATGAGAAAGCCTAAGCAGGAACTGCCCCCTACCCCGCCACCAAAGAGGAGACAGATCCACGTGGATGCGGAGACCAAGAAAAAGTGAGTGACATCCCCACGTCAGGCCTGCGTGGAACCTGCACTGATCACTAATCAAATTCGAATTTCCACATGCTCATTATTATGTAAATTCAGTCCTGAGCTCATTTACTGGCTATGCGTCTCTGGAAGATTCTGCCTCCCAGGAGCTAAGCATCTAAATTACCCCGAGGGACTTTATTCACCCTCCGTTAAGTTTAGAGACTGGCGCGGAGTAACCTTTCTGTTATCCATCCCCATCTGTTTCCCAGAGAAGGATTGTTTGGGGC
>JADRCC010573803.1:0-21575 GCA_019843855.1 Hylomyscus alleni | reverse complement strand
GTGTGTGTGTGTGTGTGTGTGTGTGTGTGTGTGTGTGTGTGTGTGCTCCTAGGGTAATTGCAAGAGTCAATTCTCTCCTACCACGTGGATTTCTGGGATCAAACAGGTGATCAGTTTGGGCAGCAGGTACCTTTTCCCACTGAACCATATTTCTCCTCCTAGAAGTTCAAGAATGCTTTTGCAATCAGCATGAGTAACTATGGGTAGCTTGTTTCTATGAATATACACCAAGAACTTGTGTCTACCACAGCCATAAATGTCTTTGATCAGTAACAAACTGTGAGTAGGCATTGTTTCATATGCCCCAAAATATACATAAACCATGACAAAAAGGTGTTAAAGAGTGAACACATGAGTAAGTAACTGCTCTGATGGCTTAAACAGAATGAAGGAATAGACTGAATTCTATGCCGCTGGGTTTCACAGTGTCTGCTCTTAGCTGAAGGCCATGGCACTTGTTATATATGACACTATCTGGCCCTACTCAAAACATAATGAATAAAAATATTCTGTGATTCATACTCAGATTGGGAATATTTTAAAAATAATATTGTATTAATTATTTGAGAATTTTATACAATGCACTTTGAACATATTTACCCTTTCTCCTCAAGTTCACCCTGATCCAGTGTTACCATCCTTACATCGTAGCCACCCACCAACCTTCCAGTTTCCTTTTTCCTTTTTTGTTTTTTATCCAGTCCAATTTGTATTGCATTACTATTCTGGGCAGTGGGGCTTGCCCTGGAATATAGTTGACCCACTAGGGATCACATCATTAAAACAAAACAAAACAATAACAACAATAAACAACTTCTTTCCCCAGCAGCTATCAAAATGTCAATAAGTTCTCAGCTGCGTGGTGGGATTTTACGACTTTCGCTCTTCTCATGCTGAGACTTTGTCTGTCCTGAGCTTGTATATGTCTTGGGCATACTGCCATAACCACCGTGAGTTCCTATGTGCAACTGCCCTGTTACCTCCAGTAAACACATTGTCCATGAAGTTACCTACCTCTTTTGACTCTTACAATCCTACTATACCATCTCACACAAAGATCCCTGAGTCTTGGAGGGAAGTGTGTGAGGTGCATGTTCTGTTTAAGTTGAGCATACCACATTTTCTTCTTCTCTATCTGATGACCAGTTTTTGGGTCTCTCTGTTAATTGCCATCTACACCAAGAAGAAGCATCTCTGATGAGGGCTGAGATATGCAGTGATATTTAAGTGTCATTAAGAGTCATTTCCATAGTATGCCTATTTAGCAAAATAATAGTTTTAGGTTTTCTAACTAGGTCCTAAAACCTATCTAGCCATGGGTTATTAACCCCATTAACAGTGCTAGGTATGGGTTCCATCTCATATAGGGTGACTTATATCCAATTAGAAAGTGGTTGATTGCTTCCATAACATTCGTGCCACATACCAGTGGGCATATCAGGTCAGTAGATGTTAGTCACAGCTGGGTGAGATTAATAATTACTTTTCTCCTCCATTAATTGCATAGGACTTTCCAACACTCTAAAAGCTAGCCAATAGGAATAAAAATTCTAGATCAGAACTATATTGATTTCCCCATGTTCTATGATAAAAACTGTGTGGTGTTTTCAGCAATAGGGCCTGACCACCAAGTTCCAGAGAGTAAACCTAAGAACATTGGTAACAGATTGTAATGCTTGAGGGTTCTATGGGCCACATTGATTAACAACTCAGTAACAGTTAACACATCCCAATACTTTCTTTTTGCTACCATGTGGGATCTTGTCAGATTATTGTTCTCCTAGTATAGAATAATGCCATTCAAATTGTGTGTGTTTGTGTGTGCGTGTGTGTGTGTGTGTGTGTGTGTGTGTGTGCACGCGCGCATGCACGCATTATTAGGAAGTTTCTACAGTACTAGGTTTATACATGGCTATTTTTAAAAGGTTTTTAATATTAGCTATCTCTCCCTATATTTGTTCTACCATTTATTACTCTTTACTCCTTTATACCTACAATCTGTATTCTATATATCTGTACATTTGTATTCTATTTCCCCTGCCTTCAATGATCACTTAGTAGTATTGCAACTGAAATACATATATGTAAAGATTCAAGGCTAACATCTGCACACAAGTGAAAACATGCTATATTTATCTTTATGGATCAGAGTTATTGCAGGATGACTATTTCTAATTCCATCCATTTATCTGAGAGTTTTATAATTTTATTTTTAGAAGCTAAATAATGTTCCATTCTGTAAATGTACCACATTGCTATTATTAGTTTACCAGTTAGTTGATATATACATTATTTCCATTTCCTGTCCATTGTAAACAAACCAGCAATGAACATGGAAGAGCAAATATCTCTATAGTATGATATACAGACTTTTGAGTATATGCCAAAGAATGGTGTAGCTGTATCATTTGGTAGATTCCCAGCTCTTTGAGGACTCTGTACATTGATTTTCATGGTGATTACACCAGTTTGTGCTCTCCCTAGCAACGAATGAGTACATAGAATAACAAATTGGATCAAAAAATAGGATTCATCTTTTTGCTTTCACTAAGAAACAGACTTCAATAATACCATCAATACCACCAATAATAAATACCGTCTTAGGGGAAAAAAAAACAGAAGAGCTATTCCAAGCAAGTATAACAAATGAACAATCAGGCATAGCTGTATTAATATCTGACACAACAGAAAAAACAAAACTGACAAGAAAAATGGATAAGAATGGTTTTTATTCATTAAAGAAAAAAATCCACAAAGAGAATATTATAATTCTAAACATTTATATACCAAGCACAGGACACTGAACTTCATAATAAGAAACACTAATAGATCTAAAATCACAAATTGACAGAGTGACCCCAACACAGTGATAGTAAATCATTTCAATACCCTGTTCTCACCATTGGATAAGTCATCCAAACAAAAACTAAATACAAAAACTCTAGTGCAAAATAACCTCAGAAATGAAGTGGCTCTAACAGACATATGGAGAATATTCCACCAAACACTAGAAAGTACACCATTTTACAGGAGACCATTGAACTTTCTATGACATTCACCATATATTACGACACAAAGAAAATTTCAAGAAATTTAAGATAATTGAAATAATATCTCACATTCTGACCACAAAGAATAAATATAGATATCAACAACATAAATGGGAGAAAGTATAGAAACTCCTGAAAGCTAAATGACTTACTACTATATGAAAACTGGTCAGAGGAGACGTGAAGAAGAAAATTTTAAAAATATCTTGAAGTGACTGAGAATGGAAACACATTATACCCAAGTGTATGAAATTCAATGAGAAGGAAGTCCCAAGATGAAAGTTTGGAGTCCTGAGTTTCTTCATCAAGAAACTAAGCAGATCTCATATCAATAACTGCTATACCCAGGGCTTTGGAAAAAAGCATAGAAGTTGGCAATACAAGAAAAGAGTAGACCAAAAGTGATAACCAAATGTAATAATTCTACCTTATCTTCCTACTTATCCAAGTTTATATTCTCTGTCTGTCTGTCTGTCTGTCCGTCTGCCTCTCTTCTGGTGTGTGTTGACACACCAGGTGTTATACTGCTAAAGAAAACTCATTTTCCTTTTTCCAGACCCTACTTGGGGAGAAACTTTCTGTCAACCTCCCCTCCTCCATCTGGTTTTGTCTGGCTTGAGCCTGCACAGGTCTTGTGCATCCTGTCATAAGATACCACATTCTTGAAACACAGAACATGGAAAAAATAAAGCTTGTTCTTGTCTGGAGGTTTCTCCTCTATGGGCTAGCTCTCATAATGATAGAGGATTACATATCTGACAATGAATGAGAAAAGCTATCATCAATCTCACCCAGATGTGAACTAGGCTACAATAACTACACACCTGGCAAGATATGCCCATGGTACACTAGCTCCCCAAATGTTATTACAGTAGCCAACTACATGTTTGGGTTTAAGGCACATTCCATGTGGTGCAATCCATACTTCTCACTGTGGTAAGTCTATGGCACAAAGCATATCAAAATTGCAGATAAGTCATCTATACAAATCTTTAAATTGACTAAGTCTGTAAACTTTCAAATTAGGGCCTGTAGGGGTCAGGGTTGGGTGGGATCAAAAGGATGACTATAAATAACTAAGAAGTAATTTGAAACACTATTTGGTATGAGCAGTATTTTGTTTGGAAGGAGAAAAGTTTACCCTTATAAGTTTCCATATAAAGGTAAAAAGAGTCAAAATGGAAATCACCTAATGAATAAACTTACTAAAGGTCAGTGTAAAAAAAGATTACTGAAACAAAACCCCCAATATATATATATTGAGGGATATATATATATATATATATATATATATATATATATATATATATTGACTTATTTGTTTAATGTTATTTTTCTTTCAGATCTGTGTTCTTGATAAATAACTAATAAAACAGGTGCATCTGAGGTTTAATACCATAAATTTATAAATACCTCCTTAAATAAAAACAAAACAGTGAGGATCTGCACTCAAATGTATAGAAAACTGAGACATGACAAGAAAGACTTATATGAACATCCAAAGTAAATGAAGAGAACTAGGTCTTGGTGCAAGGCAGTAAGGAATTAGAAGACAATTGAAAGACCTGGGTGTGTGCTGGATAGTACAGGCTTCATGGTTAAAATATTGAACCATTTTCCCTGCCCAGTCCTGCGCCTGAGTTTTCTCAGATAATAACCAAACACCACATCCTTTTAAAAATAATACTTTACAATCTTGGTAATTGAATTAATCAACTATTATTGAAGCCTAAAACATTTTTTTGACGAGCTACTAAAATTTTGATTCATGGTCCCATATAGTGTCAATTTTAATAAGTGTTCCTCTTCTTTTGACATTAGAGGACAATTATCCACTGTAGGGTACAGCCTCAAATTTATAAGTAGGTTAAGTCTTGAAGATACTCAGATCTTTGTAATGCTTTATTTATTCTTTCTATGTTTTGTTGTGTAGTATTAGAGATATGGTAAAATATCCATATGTAATTTACATGTGCCTATTTCAATTCTTTCAGTTTTGCTTTGTATGCTTTGAAGCTTAGTAGTTGTGTCAAGGCTTAGAACTGCTTGATCTCATTGAAGGACTGCCATAGTTTTATCAAACTCAGGATTTTGCCATGGGTGGCAAGTCTTCCAACACTGAGCCAAACCCCAGCCCTGGATGGCTGCTCTTATCATGTTAATATCTGTCTTAGTTCCTAATACCTAGGTGCTTACTTCTGCTCTCATATTTGCTCTCTGTGTTCTTGTGTGTAGGAAGATATAAAACGATGCTTTGTGGTTTTAATGTATCCTGCAGGTGTTTCCTTTACTATTCTGTCATTTGTTCTTCAGACATTACTTTGTCAGTCTCTTCAAAAAGATAACATACATGTAGATAATTCTTTTGTCTAAAATGCCTGGTCTCCTACATTCATTTAGTTATCTCTAACTTTCTTATGTGACCTAACTTGGCTCCCTAACCAGGCAAATTAACCTTTTATGGTTATTTTTGTAGTATTTTGGTTTTTCTTTTATGACTATATGTTTCAGCATATTTTTTAACAATAAGATTGTTCGAGGCCAGCCTGGGCTACAGAGTGAGTTCCAAGACAGTCAAGGCTACACAGAGAAACCCTGTCTAGAAAAAAACCAACCAAACAAACAAACAAAAACAAAAACAATTAAGATTAGTGTCTGTTTATGCCTGTATGCCTTATATGATGAAGGGAAGACCAATTTTTTTTCTAATCATTAAATATTTGCAGCACTAATCAGTTATGGTGTAAATATTAATACAGTCAAATTTTAAGTTTCAAGTAAAAGTTAAGTTACTTAAATAAAATTTAGTGGAAGGCTCAGTCCATCTCATTTATCCACATGTACACACCTCACTCGGGGGGTGAGGACCATATTAAGCCTAACCAGTTCTGCCCCATCCAGCCCAGTCCCTTTGCCTGCAGTTTCCAGTAACTGTGGGCTTATTATACAGAACAGTTTACTGAGACAATGCTATCTTTTGCCCACCCACACCAGGGACAAACAGAACTGACCAAGTCCTGATTTATTTCAAATATTTTCCAGATCATTTGATGCAAATTCCTTTTCTACAATATCCCATTGTCATGTTTAAGTGGACCAGGCAAAGCAAATGGCTCTGACTCATGAATGTTCACTTTCTTCCTGGACAAGTAGGCAGTTACAGGCAAAAATGTCCAATGACTCAAAGTCTCTGTGAGTGTATTGGAGTTTGTTTTCCCTTTTAGAAACTATTCTGCATACAACTGGGAGAAATAATGACCTGCAGTGTGTCCTTCCGTCTCTCCAGCCCAACACCAAGACCTCTAGGACTCCTATGTTTTCAAAATATTCTGACTTTTCAAGACTGCCTCATCTATTCCTTTATTATATGAAAACAATCGGTCTTTCCACCCACTTACTCTTAGAAATGTTTACAGCAAGCAAATAAGACCAAGCAGAATAAATACTATGGAGAGTAAAGAAAACTAGATGAAAAAAAAAAAAAAAGACTGCAAATTGTCTAGATGCTTGAATGGTCCTTGAACAGCACTGGGATTTAGTACCTGTGATCGGCAGCACATAGCTATACCCCATATAAGCATCAACCAGTATTGTATTCTGTCCACTTAACCAAAGAATGGATCTTAGTTTATTTTCAGTGCACCAAAGTTTAAAGTCTGTCAAATAAATATTTAAAGAAGAATTTTAATATCTAACCTCTTTAAAACAAGCACTTCTGGCTGTTACTCCCTTGAAAATGATGATTGCCTCTGACTCTTATAACCACCGAATGTATAGATCTTTCTTTTTATTTCCTGTTATGGGCTGGATGAGGATTTTCCCCCAACCATCATTTACTGAAAGTTAACTTAAACTGTGGTAGTTTTTAAGGCAAGGATGACTTCCTCATGTACAGAATTAATGTTCTTATTTTGAAAGAATACCCAAAGATCTCCACTACTTCTCTGGCACATGTTGAGAATGGATGTGAATGAACCAGGAGGTCCACCCTCATGACAGCATTTGAAGTTACACTGTTATATACATGTATGCATGCATACATACATACATACATACATATGTACATAATATATACATTTATGTATACATACATATATATTCCTGTATAATGACTTATGCATATATACAACCATACACACAAGTACAAACTTCATATCTATTAAGCTAAAGAATGTTTATATCACAGGTATTGAACTATCATATTGTCTGGAGATTCTAGATCAGTTTTTCACATGAAAACATGGTAAAGTAGACTAGAAACAGTAATAATGGCAATAAAATAACAAACTAGACAACTAGAAGACAAAAGTCCATTGAACAAAATGATAAATCTCTAAAGCATACAATAAAATTAATCAATCTCCACCTAGATTAATCAAGAAAACAAAATCAGAAGATGAAAGACTGAAGTCATCTATGTCAGGAATAAAAGCATAGGATCCCACAAATTGTAGGAACACGAAGGTGCCTAAGATAACATGGCAAAAGTCTTTCAGCAAGTTCACTAACATGTATCAATAGTATCTGTGCAGTAAAAAATTATGAAAACTGATGAGATCAAATAAAATATCCATATAACTTTATATTAATTAAATAATTCAAATTCCCAGTTTAAAACTTTCTACCAAGAGAGGACCCAATGATCTAAGTGGTAAATAAGTTTCATTATTTAATAATTTAATAAATAAAAAAGTGTGATTATTTCCAACTCAACTTTCAAGGTCAAAACTCATTATAAGAAGAGGAAGCATAATAAGGATTAATATCTACAAACTCATGTGTATACGTCACAGCCTATTTTCTTATTGAATATAAAAATATATATTATTTCATAACCAAGTAGAAGTCTCTTAAAATTATGATTGTTTCCGTTTTAAATTCCATTCAGAATTTCATGAAATCAGTAAATGAATACAACCTCAATTATCTTTTTAAAATCAACTTATTTTCATTCACATTTTAAACACATGATCTATAATTAGTTTTGCATATCTTTTTATTTTTGTTTGTTTTCTCTCTTTAAAAAACTTCAAATATTTTTATATTTTAATTTATTATTTTATGTGTATGAATGTTTTGCCTGCTTTTGTGTATGTGCACCGTGTGTGTGTGTCAGATGCCTGAGAAGGTCAAGATAAGGCTTCAGATCCTCTAGGACACGGACACACACACACACACACACACACACACACACACACATATATACATATAAATGTATATGTAAAACACTCTGTGTTTACT
This sequence comes from Hylomyscus alleni, assembly GCA_019843855.1. NCBI lineage: Eukaryota > Metazoa > Chordata > Mammalia > Rodentia > Muridae > Hylomyscus > Hylomyscus alleni. The sequence continues at coordinate 13,284 of JADRCC010573803.1, read as the reverse complement.
TTTGTTGTTTGTGTACATATGGTTTCAAGAATGACCACTTTGCAATTGATAACCAGTAAGGTGTCTCATCTCCTTCTCTCAGAAGGCATTTGTTGCCTTAGTTCTTTGTATAAGGGTAGGTAGGACGCCATGAAATTTTCGCACTTCTAAGTTAACATTTTGATTATCTTAATAAATGAAGAAAAGGGATATTTAAAACTTGAAATATAGTTATGATATTTCTGTAATTGCATGTATGAAATACCCACTGTTAACATAAATCCTAGTGAAAGATCACTTAGGATTAGGCAGACATGAAAACTCAGCCTTCACCACTTCTAATTTAACATTTTCCTGTAGATCTTGGCCCCAGCATCATTTTAGGCAATTCAAAATTCGCACAGAGTATTTATTTTATCTATGTAAAACTTCAAGTTACTTATCGTGACTACAGGCCAATAAATTGGAATTCCATATACAGTAGAGAACTATTTAAATATGAAAGTAGAAGAATGCAACATCTTAAATTATTTACAATTTTCTATTATTTTTTAGATATTTATTCTACTAAAAAAATCATAAGATATTTAGGAATTTTTTTCAGAAATGACAGAAATGGCTTGTACAGTGAAAAACACAAAATTTAGCAGAGAACAAAATTAAAAACTAAGAAACTATTGGTGAATTGAAATTTCAGTATTGCTAACATCTCAGGTGAGATGACTTCATAAAGAATTTTGGTATACAAACCTGGTAACCTGAGTTCTATCCCCAGAACCCACATAAAAGGACAAAGTCAATTTCCACATATTGGCTTCTTCTCTCCTCATATGCACTGTGGCATGTACACACACACACACACACACACACACACACAAATACACACACACAATCAGAGTACATACACACATATAAATCAAATAAGTGTAAATATTTTTTTTAAACTTTTCAGTTGGTCTTTGGCTTTAGATTCCTAAAGCACCACAATTAGAAATCTGTAATTTCTTTGTAGAACTTGTCATGATTATTTAGAAAAACTTATATGAAAACACAAAGGGTTTAAGCACAAGTTCTAGTAGCCTTTAACAAGAGCTGTGGACAGGAGATCGTTATGCTGAGTGGAATGAGCCAGTCCAGCAGTGACACACCTTACCTGCTTTACACATTTGTGGTATTTAGGGGATAAAATAATGAAGGTAAAATATGAACTACCAAGAAAGTTAAAAGGGATGGGGAGAGAGTAAAGGGATAATCTGGGAACAGAGGAGAAGTTGATGGAGTAACTGTTATCAAAAGGACATCATATACACTTTGTGTCATAAGTATATAAGTATATGCTTATATACTTATAGTACATAAGTATATAATATACCTTGCTTTGTGCCATAAGTATATAATAAGAAAAACTGCATATAAGAATTCAAGTGTTTTCTGGATTACAGTTCAGAGTAGGTCCTGATATGTACAAAGGATAGGTCATTTTATTATTTCTGTCCATTATGCCAACAATTCTAATGCACTCTAGGAGTCTGGGCCTGCAGTGTTTCTGGAAAGAAGGTTTAAAGCTTTAGACTTCTTTTTCAGGCTTGGAGTGATGAAAAATATAGAAACAAGTTTGAAGTGTATCTGTCAGTATTTCAGCAATGGGAATTTTGGGCAGAAACGGATTTGACATAGGGAACGAGCCTCTCTGTAGCTCTGGGGGTGTTCCACAAAAGACACTGTCGGCTTGCAGGAAATATTCTAAAGGAAGAATGGAGGCATATGCTCTTGAGGATCACAAACTGGCGGATGTTCAGTGGGGTTTTCACCATCTTTCACAATTGCCCTGAAGCCACACGAACAATGATGGCTTCCTTGGTGTCTGTTCCTGGAGGAGCAGACTGATGGAAGCAGGCATGCTCAGAGCTTGCTCCAAGCAAGAACGCAGCTCCAAAGCTTCCAGATGCTGTGACAGAGGAAAGAGTAGTCACCCTGCCACTGAGCGATGCAAACTGTAAGACATTTTGTTCAACAAATAAATCATTGAGCACATACACTATGCAAGGCATGACCTTGGGTTGTGAGAGAGGTGTGAATGAATTGGCATCTGTCATCAAGAAAACTGCAAAAGATAAAATTTGTACCCAAATAATAGAGTTTAATGAGTAGAAAGCAAGCATTAAAAAGTGCATAGAGTGTAAAGAAAATACAAAGGGCATCTATGAAACTTTAAGATTTACATTGCTTAATTAGTTGCCTAGTATTTTAAATGTGTAAACTATTTTTTTGTTCCTGTATTTGCAAGAGACATTTGCCCTGAAGTTTCAAAAACAAAACAAAACAAAACAAAAAAACCCAATAAGAACATGGTCAGTTCATTAAAACCCACTGCAAGTTAAATGTTTTCCTTGAGAGTGGTGACATGGCTAGATGTTGAGTTTGCGGACGTGTGGTGACATGGTGGAGCTCCCAAATGTCAGCACCTAGGTCTTCTTTATAGACATTGAGGAACTTAGTTTTGTTATTTCACCAAAGATAAGCATGTCCTGGGCGGGGGGACTTGGACCCAACTGAACATTTGCTGACATGATGGTTCTTTTAGTGAGCCACATCTTCATCAAATAAGGGTACTACATCTTCAGTTTCAAAGGAGTGTGTTATACTGATACTGAAAATTTTTACTTAGAAATTTGCACACATCTAACACACTATTGGGGTTTGTGATTGGTATAAATCTAGAAGATGTATTGGTTACTTTCCTTTGCTGTGATAAAACCCGACCACCCTGACAATCCATAGATGGAAGTGTTTGAGGGGGGCTTACAGTTATAGAGGGACAAGAATCCATCAAGGCAGCAAGCTACAAGCATGGTAGCAAGCACAGAAGCTGAGAGCTCAAATATTCAAAGGAGAGCACAGAGCACAGAGAGTGGACTCAAAGTTGGGCAAGGCTTTCAGTACTTAAAGCCCACCCTAGTGACATACTTCTTCCAACAAAGCCATGCCTCCTAAACCTCTTCCATTATTGTCACTACCTAGGGACCTGCTGTTCAAATACAAATACCTGAGCCAATTGAGAATATTCTCAACAAGAGATTACAGAATAATTTAAAGGATTTACATTTTCTGTGCTTTAGTCTTTTTTATTGATTAATTAATTAAATTAACTTCACATCTTGATTGAAGCTTCCCCTCCCACTTCTCTCCCCTTCCCCCCCCCCCCTTCAGATTTATTTTCACTCTCATCTATCTGGTGATGATTTTTGACATGCTGTTTTGTATACAAATCCTTTTCTATTATTGGTTATACAAATAGCTTACTGTATTAAATCTGGTGATTCTCCCTACAATTCTAGCTACTGGAATCCAGATGTTAGAAGTTTACCTCCTTCATCATTTGGACGAATGGATACATTAACTGCAGTTAATGCGAGCAATTAGTAGTAATAAGAACTATACGTGGATTTTGTCTACTTTGGGATTATTTGTAATAAAAATCATGAAGCGTTTCAAAGCTATTCTATATTATTTTACAGATAGGACACACATTGTTTTGTATTAGTCATACAGATGTGAAAATTTACACTCATTACTCAGAAGTGACACCATATTGCAAAATGTTATTTTTATCTCAGCCAAGGTTTAAAAACAGTTTCATTCTGATTCCCAGCCTCTTATTCTCCTTAGGCTCTTCTTTCATATGCAATGAGGTAGATTGCTATTTTAAGTTACTAACAGTTTGTGATTTTTGTCCTGTTCTCTATTTGCAATGATAATTGGCTAATTAGTGAGTTGATCATTCACAAAAAACACAGCCCTGTAGAGAAGCAGGCTTTGGATATGCAAATGTTCTCATATATCAAAAGAAATTATTTTGAATATTTCCCCCAAACTCAAGTGCTACTGCCTACTTCACTGCTTTCTTCAATACCAAAAGGTCATCAATGACATTTTTAAAAACACACCACACAATAAACTGTGATTAATCTGTTTTAGGAACCTTGTGCTTTAATGTTTATACACAATTACACATTGTGCTACTATCATTTATGCATAAAATCTTATCTCAACCAACTAGATAGCATGGAGATTGTTTCATTTTTATATGTGGTCATGACCACATTAGATTTAAGAAGATTATACGAGGATATCCTTTAGAAACATTTATGGTAAAGGCAGCTACTCAAGGAACACAGATTCTAATTAAACAGGATCCTGTTCTCATTACCTTTCTATTCCTAGAATGAAATAACTGTAGTAATTATCTTATAAAGAAAGAGGTTTATTTCAACTCTCGGTTTTGCAGGTTCTTGCCCAGGACTGATTTTTGTTGTTGGTCAGAGGTGAAGTAACCTATTCTGATAGGAGCTTTTGATGGAGCTCCTATTAACTTAACTCATGGCTTGGAAGCCATGAGAAAAGAAGAAAACCCAGGGTCATGCAACCCACTTTGCGGACTCCCCAATTCAACATGCTTTGTATTGTAGTGCCAAGTGGAGGGCTTGTCCTTTAATTCATTGGCTTGTCAGGGCAAGTCAACATACAAAGTATGTTAGACTCTAAATAGTACTATACTCTTAGCTCATGATTCTATTACTGGAGAAGAATAAAGACACCTTGTTTATTTTCTGGTAAAGAAAAATCTACAGCAAACCCAAAGTTTTTAAATATAGTTTCTTTCTGTTTAATTTTCTTGTACTAACTTTTGTACATGGGCATCTATTCATCTTAACACATTATCAAATTATTTTTAAGACCAATATATCATTTACTATATGATTACATTTTACAAGCATTATTTAATTTGATCTTTATATAAATCTCATTGACAGCAATTCTACAGATGAAGGAAAGGAGACATAGACTATTTGAATAATTCATTAAAGTTATACAGATAACTAGTGGCCAAGGTAGGAATTGAGCCTGTGACTGCTCAATTCGTTAAGTTTATGTTTTTAATCACTGTTATAATGAAACACTACCATGCATAGTTCCTGGATTGGAAAACAATATAATATACATAACAGTACTTTGTTTGACAACGTACTTTCCTTTCATAAGCTAAAACATTTTTTAGGTTTTATTTCAGTGAGTTAAGATCAATGTATCATTGATTTTTAGAGCCTAAGTCTATAATGTCTTTTAGCTTTTTCTTCTTATGTGGAAACGGAGTCTTTATACAGATATTAAAGAATCATTACACAAATGACAAAGCAATCATCTATACACCACAGCATTTTGAACATTTTGAATCAAAGTGGGCAGTCTGTAAGAACTCAGCCCAAAGTTTCCTTCAAAGCAGTGGTGTGACCATGATAGACCAATCACTCTTTTCTTTTTGGAAGGAGCTTGCGCAGAGCTAAAAAAACAAAACAAAACAAAACAAAACGACAGCAATAACAACAACAAAACCCAAACACTCTGTTAGTAACCTGATCAGGGACACCTAACTACAGGATCAGAGACTACCCAGTAACTAAGGAGTAGCAGAGAGGCCATGTAACTAACTCATACTTACTAGTGAACCTGCTGAAGACATTCACAAATTCCTGCTCCAGAACATTCCATAATCAGGATACGTGTCCTAGTATGCCTTCTGTTGCTCTGATATATGCCGTGACCACAATACTTTGTGAGGGGAGGAAAGGATTTATTTCAGCTTACAGTTCATTATCAAGAGAAATCAAGGCAAGGACCTGGAAAAAAACTGGGCAGAAGCTGTAGAAAAATGTGGCTTACTGGCTTGCTTCCCGTTTTCCACCCAGAGCAGACGTGCCTGCCTAGGGATGGCATTGCTCACAGTGGACTGGGACCTCTTACACCGATTATGAGTTAAGAAGATGCTTTGCAGACATGACCTCAGGCCAACTTTGATGGAAGCGATTCTTTAACTGAAGCTCTCTCTTCCTTTGGTGACTTTGGTTTGCTGAGCACAGTGTACTGTCTGTTGTCCTTGGGAGGGCAGACTACGCAGAAAACAGAGTAAGGACGGCAAAGCTAAGATGACTGGAAGTCCAAGTGCACTCTCCCAGGTCCACTTCAAATTCTCTTGCTGGATATTTCCCGTTGTCTCTCTTCAGCACACCTGGTTCTGGTTCATTCCCTTGCCATTGCTGGTCACTAGATTTATCAACTTGAACAAATCTACTCCTTAGGGACAACGTGCTCATGCATGAAATGTAAAGGACAGGTGTCATGTGGCAGTCTCTGGAAAACTGTAGCACCTCTAGAAATAATGCTAGAATGTTGATGGAGAATAAAGTCCTCTTCACTATTGTCCTTCTTCCCTACAAGGCTGTTTCTGTTTCTTCGGCCATCCTTCCTTCTCCATCATCTCTTTCCCCATGTCTCTCTGTGATAAGGATAGAGGAGACCTTCTAAACTTCCCTGATGAATTTCCAAGTTTTTATTCTAGATTAGCTTTCTAACCTAGACTACATAAAACAATACCAGTGAATATGGTTTGTCTCACATTCCTTATATCACACCCAATTTTTCTTTTAAATTCATTTGCACATAGAATTTTCTGATTACTGCCATCCGGTTTATTAGTTATATCTGCCAGGTCCTAGACACCACAATTATAGGTGAGACAGTCTTGTCACTTTGTCAAGGTGACATTCTCTTTTTGACATCAGAGACAATATATTACATATTTTGCTTCATGCCCAGCACCTGGCACATGGAAGCTATTCACTGAATACTTGAATTGAAACTCAATGTGCTGAGCCATGGGGAAAGCTGCCTGAACAGAAGTACTTACTAATTCAAAAGGTCAGGGAAGCACTTGAGCTGGTTTTGCTGATATCAGGCCTCCTGTCCTTTCCGCATGTGGGAAACTCGCACTTATTGTGCATGTGTGGCTGCCTTGCCACCACCCAGAAGTACAGGTGCAGACATTAGCATCAAGCAGATTTGCACAGGCAAGAACTCTTCCATTTGTCATGAAAGCTAGGATTCCAAGAAGGGAGGTGATAAGTTGAAAAATTAAGGGGAAATATGTTTTAAAAAGAATCTGGCACACCCCTTCCCCACCTCCACATTAATGAAAGGAAAGGGGTGGGGGAAGGAAATGTTATGCTGTACATTGGCAGGAAAATTGTGCATGTCCTGTGAGCAGATGAACATGGGACTGTGAACAGGAAGCTGATTATTCCAACACATTATATTTCTCACTGGAAATATCATCCTGGAGGAAAAGTCCAACATCTCTGCTTTTGGAGTACCTACCCCTCCAGCTGTCTATACAATCTTGGCTGGAAGATAAGAGCGAAGGTCATTTAAAAGTACGCTCGATAGAATTTGCTATATGAGGGTATTCAGCCCAGCTCTGACCCTACAACCAATATCTGGAAACTGCCTCTTTTTTATTTTAGCCTTTTCTTCGATGCTAGTTGGAGCAATGGATTTTTCTTCTTATCTATTGCCGAACATCCCTCCTTCCTATAGCAACCTGCTGTCCACTTCTAGCATACTTGATTGTCCCAAAGTAACAAAGAAGTAGAAGCAGAAGCAGAAGCAGGGTAGGCCAAGAAAAGCTTTCTTTTTTTGCTAAACTTGGAATTGAGGAGAGAGAGGACTCTGTGTGCAACACAAAAATTGAGAGTTATCTGCAACAAATTTTCCATCTACTAGAATACAGAAAATATAGCTAGAATTTGAAGCATTAATAATTAAGAAAGGAATTACATAAGAAGGAGAAGGAGGCAAGCAGAGGCATGATTTTAGAACTCATATTTACAAATGATTTCTGAGGGACATTTGTCTCCAGTATTTCCCCCAGGACAGGGCACCATAACAATAAATACAACTCTTTTCTGTCTCTCAAAGAAAGCTGCAGTTTTTTTTCTACTAAACACAATCAAATGTAAGCATTTCAGTATCAGATTTTACCAGTATTAGCTGCCTATGTTAGCATCCCTCTGAGAATGACTCAAGTACCCTTTGCCTTAAAATGAAGCAGTTTCCGTATTGACCAGAGCCTAAAAACATAACCCTCTCCCCCATTAGCATTAGATGCAACTCTGAAAGGATTATTGGCTCTGAGCCACTAAGTAAAAAGACAAAGGTAATAGGTACAAAGGATTTTCAAGCAACAATATTTAATAAATCACAGAGGCAAAAAAAAAAAAAACCAACAACAAATCAAAAACGAAAATCATGCAGTAAGTAACAACAGCCACCTTCATCAATCAGTAAAACAATTCTGTTTTTAAATTTCACTACAGTAGCTCAAAAAAATATGATTTGTGTTTAAAGCTCTGCTGTGCTATAGTCTGCCTGGTTCCCACATGGAGGGTGGTATTTTGAAACAGGAAGGACACAGGTGTGCTTCATTTGAAATGGAATTTATTAACAGGCTGTATGATTTTATTCTGCTCCCATAGTGTCAGAATGGACTGATAAGCTGCCACACTTCAGGCAGAGGGAGACACATCCACAAGAGTTTTTAAATGAAAAGGCCATAGAGCTAGGACTACACACAATACACCCCGTGCCTGCTGATTTATTCAGGAGGACAAGGGTAAAGATGATCTTGTCTTAATTTCAGTGCATTTTCAATGTGACAGAGCACTGAATCCAGTCACTAACCCCATTAAATTACTAGCCAAGGGCTGGACCCTATTTTTCTTTGGAGAAAAGGTGCCAAGGCAATAAGATAATTTGTAGTGCTGGGTTTCTAATACACAATAATTCTGACCATTTAAAACAGTTTTTGTAGGAAATATTTTATAGTTAGAGAAATAGTTTTTGACATTTTGGGGGGGAAAGAACAATGGGCCGTTTACAGGTCTACACAGTAGATTAATGAATCTAATTGAGTCTGTAGGGAAATGTTTCAGTTTAACTACTGGAACTAATTTATACATTCACTACATCGTAATAAGTCAATTTAAGTTTCTGGAAATAAAACTGGATATCCTGGGTATAGATTTGAACTATAAATTTCTGCAAGAAAGGAGTCTGTGTGTTCATTATACATTGTAAAATTACCATATGGACCTGTCAACACTTCTTAGCACAGCTTTGTAATAATGTCATTTAGTTTAACATTGTAATGTGCCAACTGAATTAATGTGTATGACACAAAGCATGCCTCCCTCCCAACCTCTGCTTCTGGGGAACTGTGCAACTTTTAAAGATTTTTTTTTCTCAAGGCAAGAGCCTCCTGCATTTGCATAGGGAACTTCAAGATGAAGATTGAGTGTAACCACATCTACTAGGAGCCTCTGAGAAACAAGCTATGGGGCTCTGATGCCGAGACGTTGCAGACAGATGAGCTCTGTAGAAACAGAAATAAATCTTTACCTGGGAAACCTCACTTCACACCCAGCACGAATCAGCATGGAATGAAAAATAATGTCCTCTAATGATTTTGAACCATGTGACACTCTGAAGATGGAGAGGTAAGAATGTATTCTATACATATTAACACTTGGTGTTACTATACTGCTCAAGATACTTTCTTTAATCTGAGAATGTTTTTTTTAGTACAGAGGTAGCCCGTTCTGCCTATATGTCAGACTGTGACTTAGCATAGCCTGATGAAGAAATCATCTAGAAAAATGGGAACTGCGGGGGATAAGAATCACTTACATTTACCTAGGTAAAGTCATTTACATGTAAAACTTAATTCTCATAACACATTTTATAAATGAGGAAACTGAGTAGTATACTTGGCCAAACATGGACTTGAACATAGATGTCTAATGCCAGGGCCAAGTTCTTCATCTATAAGTTATACAATCTACCTATAATAATACTAACAGATAAAGCTGTTGTGTTCCCAGATATGCAAATGATTTGACTCAGTCTAGCTTCACAGCAACCATGGAAGATAGTTACAATTACACTAATTTTATGGATATAGACACTGAAAGTTAGTATGTATAACAGCTCAAAATCATGGCTCTAATAAGTGGGAGAACCTGGATTTCAACCAAGGCAAACAAAGGTAAGACCATGGAGCCATCCAGCCCTCTCACAGTGTATCCTAGTAACAGAACAGGTGTGAACTCTCTCATAAGATTCTTTCCTGTATAGAAATCTATCCCTGGGTTAAGGAGTTGACTTTTACAAATTCCTGTTCCCTTAGAAGGCATCAATGCACTGTGATACAAGTATTTATGAACAAACGATCAGAGATGAGCTTCTATGGTAAGCATCTATGAAGAGTTGGCTGTTGTTAGGCAGAGTTAAATATCACAGGAGGAACTTTTTATTAAGTCTTTAACAGAGATAAGAGATTCAGGAATGGCCTGAGCATGCTACAGAAAGTTATAGGTATGGTGTACATCTGGGAAGTCATAAATACACAAGAAGTACTGGGGATGAGGAAGCAAAGGGAACCCCTGCTTCACATGTGGCATCTATGCTAGCATGACACACATAAACACCAGACATGACATCTATAACTGAGGACATCTAGTTTTCTTTTAAAAAATTATTTATTAATTTATTATTTAAATAGTGCATACACGCAGGCATGTTGTACATATGGAGGTAATTGCCAAGACAAGTGTATGGCAGTCAGGAGACCAGTTCACAGGGTTGGCTCTCCTTCCATCTTTATTTTTGTATGAGCTGGGAGCTTAAACTCAGTCTCAGGATTGTGCAGTGCACTTTCTACCTGCTGAGCACATCTTGGACTCTTCAGTTTTTAAACTTGCTCAATTTGGAGTTGATTTTTCTTTTTATTAACCAGGAATTTAACCCAGAACTTTATGCATCTGAGGTAAACACTTTACCACTGAGCCTATTTCAATATGGTCCAAGAAGAACTGCAAAGTCTGGGTTTGTTTTCAGTACTTGTGATTAAACCTAGGGTGTCAAGAATGTTCAGCAAACCCACTATCACTGAGCTGCTGTCCTACCTTAGGCCTCCTGATGTAAGGCTTGGGTGTTGCCTTGTTCGACTTATGACTCAGCTCGTGCAGCTTGAACTTTCTCTCACTTTGACGCTCAGTGGTCTGAGATTGCTTTCCTCATTCATTCTCTCTCTCTCCCTCTCTCTCTCCTCTCATCCATCTGTCTGTCTATCTATCTATCTATCTATCTATCTATCTATCTATCTATCTATCTGGGGGTAAGGAGGGAGTAGGAAGGAGATAGGGAGAATGGGAGGAAGAGAGAAGGCGAGAGGGAATGAGTCTATGCTATGGTGCAGTTGTGTAATTTAGAGAACAAGCTTTGGTCTTGATCCTCTCTTTCTCCCTTGCCTGAGATAGAATCTGCTGTTTACTACAGCCTAAGGTGCACTAGCATGCTGGGGAATTTTGGGTGTTCTGTTTCTTACTCACATCTCAGAGTAGAAAGACTGAGATTACAGACGCGTGTGACTGCTCCAGTTTTATGTAGGTTCTGGCTATACAAACTCAGGTCTTCACTCTTGCACAGGAAGCACATTGGCCACTGGGTCACTTTCCCTGGCTCCCTAGTTGTTCTGTTGGCTTATGTCCTATGTGTAGTCTCTACAACCTAAGTCATACTATGACTGAAGACTACTTCCTTGAAAGACATCATTTCAGACCTTGAGAAGCAAGTCCAGAGGCCAACAGGTCCTGTGTGTACTATGCTAAGTTGAGGTCTTTGATCAGCATCCTTAAATATGACTGTGGGGCAAACTGAAAAAAAATTCTGCAGTGCTCCCAGTCCCACCTCTACCCCACCCACCCCAATCCAAGCCATTTAGATCAGCCCTGCGCCTTTGTTAGATTTTATAACACAATCACCTAGCACTGATGAACATCTGTTTCCTTATAATATAAAGAGATAGATACTATAATTACTAAATAGTGTCAAAAATTGGGTAATGCTTCATAGGAGAAAACTTTTCATTACAAAAACCCTAGAGTTAGGTAACCATTTGGTCAAAAGCTTTATTTAGTTGATACCTTCTATTCATGGTAGAGACTACAAAGAAACCCCACTGTTAATGTTTTCAGATGAAGTAGGAGTGTTGGACAATGGGATTTAGTGTATTTCAAGTAACACAGAGTGAAGTATGATTGTTTGGGAAGCCATTCTTTATGCACCAAGAAAAGGAAGGACATGTAGCACTCTGCAAAGCCCTTACCCTGATGAGTTCAGAGTATCTCACCACATCCTCCTATATTCACAGCAGAAACTACATTGAAAGTCACCTGAACATGAAAGAATAGCTTAGTGAAAACAATGCATGAGTAATTCTCTATGCTGGGCAACTGGTTCCATCTTCTGCCACAGATATTTTGTTGACTGTAAAAGTAAGAGAAGCAAGGAAAGGTTAGAACATAACCTTTGAAACAAAAATATATGTAAACCCAGGCAAAATAAGGTATCCCCAAGACTTATGCTGAAAAATCACGTGTTAATAAGTTCTGATTAAAACACTCACCTAGGGCACTCATGTTAAGGTTCAGTTTTCTCTGTTGAAAGGACTTTGGCCAACTCCAGCATAGCAAACATGGCTCTGACAGGCCTTGTCCTTCTTCCCCAGTCCCTCTACCTTACAAAAAAAAACCATTAGATTACATTCCTAAAGCTAGGTTCCCAAGGTCTATTCCCTTATTTAGCCAATTCCTCCTCCTGAAGCTGACTATCAAAGTCCAGCTATTAAAGTATTAAATTCCAGTAATCGAAAGCCCTCTTTGGCTCACCTAATTAACATGGCCAACTAAAGTTAAATATCTCATCCTTTTTCCTTTATAAACCAACATTTACTAACGGGCCATATCTGTCTCCTTTCTATCCAGAGGCAGTATTTTTGTGTCCCCCTCTCCCCCAGGACAAATACTCCGTTCCCTTCTCCCTTGTTCTCATTCCCTTCTCCCTTATCTTTATCTCCTGTCCTTGCCTCTTATTTCTTGCTCTTTGTCTCTTTGCCGGCAGGTAGCTTCCAGAAGAGAAGCCAGGACCCATAGGGTCTCTCAGGGGTTGAGTGGGTGGTAAGTGTCCACGACCCGAGAAGAACCACACGGAGAGCAACCACACAGGGCAGGGAGTCTTGTCGAAGCAGGAACTCGCTTTAATGTGGCAGCAATTTGCTTATATAGACAAGACAAGGAGGTGGGGATAGGGGTAAGAGGTGAGATGACCTATGGGGTGATGTGAGATGAACAGGGATATGAGGTGACTTCACGGGGCCTATGAAAAATTTTGAAGTCAGCAGTAGCTAGGCAGAAGCGATTTCATCTAGGCCATGTTGAGTCATTCTCAAGCTGAGATGAATGACTGTTCTCAAAATCCAGGCTCAGGTTTGTCTTCAGTGCTAAGTAGGGCCCAATATCTCTGGGGCAAATAAATCTCCTTTATGCTGAGAACTTTGTCCGGGGGAGTTCTGAG
>JADRCC010573802.1:0-27757 GCA_019843855.1 Hylomyscus alleni | reverse complement strand
AGTATTTCATCAGTGAAATATGCATGGTATTTCTGGATGCTTCTAAGAAGATTTATGGGGATATTTATTCATATATGTACACGGATTCTCTATTTACAGAAGATAGAACTTGGATAGAGGCTAGATGTCTTTAATTTAATGAATGGATAATAGATATCTGTTTTATTTACACACTAATATATTATTGATATGTTACAAAAACAAACATCAAATTCCTAGGTTAATGGAAGGAGCTGAAGCTATCATTACAAATGAGTTATCCAAGGCCCAGAGACATACTTCATGTTTAAATCTTATTTATAGATGTTAATTTTGAATCTTCAGAAATCTGTATTTCATTTGGGTTACATATAGATTCCAGAAAATTATTGACAGGCCATGGAATATACGGAGTATTTCCAGGGACAAAGCACAGTGAAACAAAAGGTCAAAAAGTAATAACAGAACTGAAGTGCTTTACTGTGGAGGCAGATGGAGTTCAGAGTAGATGAGGGAATATAGTGATGGATAACTAACACTAAAGTTATTTTGCAAAGGCTGAATGTCAGCTTCTTTTATATTATCCAGTAGAAGGGAAACCTTTGGAGATCACAGACATGCTCTATCTTGTAACTTGAGGCACAGACCTGCTGTTGTTGCCACCATATTTCAGTAATTAATACATTTTGGAAGAATATTCAACACACACCATAAAGTATAAAGGACTTTTATAAATTGTTTATAAATTTGGAGTTAGAGATTCTATCCAGATATGATATTGGTACCAAATTATTTTCATTTTTTCCAACACTAAAATTTACTTAATATAATAAAGAACAAAAAAGAAATGTCAATCTTATTATTCAAAACTTCTGAGTGAGTTCCAGGACAGCCAGAGCTGTACAGAGAAACCCTGTCTCAAAAAACAAAAACAAACAAACAAACAAACAAACACCTTGATTCACTTGGACTTGAGCTGCGTACAAGGAGATAAGAATGTTTCAATTAGCCTTCTTCTACATGCTAACCACCAGTTCAGCCAGCACTATTTGTTGAGATGCTGTCTTTTTTCCACTGGATGGTTTTAGCTCCTTGTCAAAGATCAAGTGACCATAGGTTAGTGGGTTCATTTCTGGGTCTTCAATTCTATTCCCCTGATCTACCTGTGTGTCACTGTATCAATACCATGCAATTTTAATAACAATTGCTCTGTAGTACAATTTAAGGTCTGAGATGGTGATTCCACCAGAGGTTCCTTTACTGTTGAGAACAGTTTTGGCTATCCTCGATTATTTGTTATTCCAGAGGAATTTACAGATTGCTCTTTCTAAGTCTGTGAAGAATTGAGTTGGAATTTTGATGGGGATTGCATTGAATCTGTAGATTAATTTCAGCAAGATGGCCATTTTTACTATATTAATCCTGCTAATCATGAGCATGGGAGATCTTTCCATCTTCTGAGATCTTCAATTTCCTTCTTCAGAGACTTGAAGTTCTTGTCAAACAAATATTTTACTTGCTTAGTTAGAGTCACACCAAGGTATTTTATATTATTTGTGACTATTGTGAAGTGTGTTGTTTCCCTAATTTCTTTCTCAACCTGTCTATCCTTTGTGTAGAGGAAGGCCTCTGATTTGCTTGAGTTAATTTTATATCCAGCTACTTTGCTGAAGTTGTTTATCAGGTTTAGGAGCTCTCTGGTAGAATTTTTGAGGTCACTTAAAAAATGCTATCATATTATCAGCAAATGGTGACAATTTGACTTCTTCCTTTCCAATTTTTATCACTTTGATCTCCTTTTGTTGTCTAATTGCTCTAGCTAGGACTTCAAGTACAATATTAAATAAGTAGGGAGAGACTGGGCAGCCTTGTCTAGTCCCTGATTTTAGCTGGATTGCTTCAAGTTTCTCTCCATTTAGTTTGATGTTGGCTACTGGTTTTCTGTATATTGCTTTTACTATGTTTAAGTATGGGCCTTGATTTCCTGATCTTTCCAAGACTTTTATCATGAAGGGATGTTGGATTTTGTCAAATGCTTTCTCAGCATCTAATGAGATGATAATATGTTTTTTTCTTTGAGTTTGTTTATATAGTGAATTACATTGATGAATTTCTGAATATTGAGCTATCTCTGCATCCCTGGGATGAACACTACTTGATCATGATGGATGATCGTTTGATGTGTTCTTGGATTTGGTTTGCAAGAATCATCAAATCTTGACACTATTGTGGATGCCAAAAAGTGCTGGATGACAGAAGCCTGAGATAGCTGTCTCCTGAAAGGCTCTGGCAGTACCCAACTAATATAGAAGTAGAGGCTCACAGTCATCCATTGGACTGAGCACAGGTTCCTCAGTGAAGGAGCTAGAGAAAGGACCCAAGGAGCTAAGGGTTTGCAGCCCCTTAGGAGGAACAACAATATGAACTAACTAATACCCTCAGAGCTCCCAGAGACTAAAACTCCAACCAAAGAGTACACATGGGGGGACTCATGGCTCCAGCAGCTTGCTTATAGCAGAGGATGGCCAAGCTGGTCATCAATGGGAGGAGGACTTTGGTTCTGTGAAGGTTCTATGCCCCAGTGTAGGAGAATGACAGGGTCAGTAAGCAGGAGGGGGTGGGATGGTGAGCAAGGGGAGGGGGGAGGGGACAGAGGATTGTTTTAATTTTTGTTTTTTTCACTTTATTTTTTTTTCTTATTTTATTTTCTTTTATTTTTTTGGGAGGGGGTAGGGGAATCTAGGAAAGGAGATATTGTAAATAAGAAAACATCTAATAAAAATTTTAAAAAAGAAGTTTCTAATTTTACTTTAAACTCAGTATTCTATTTAATTTATTATACCTTTTATTAAACAAATATGTCTTTCAAAACATAATTTTGGGCATGTACACATAAGTGATTTTAGGAAACATATTATTAATAAGCCACGTCCGCCATGTATCTAACTATCTAGTATTTGAACTTCTACTTTAGAGTACACTTAAGGAAAGTGAGGAAGAGTTCATGATTGGGTAAAACTTTCTACATTGTGTAAAGGAGTACTTTCCTAAAGATCTAAGATCTGGTAAACTTAAAAAAAAATGTTATGAGAATGTTGTTAAAACACTTCATGAATCCTTTCTGTCTAATGATGAAAGTATAGAGCTGAAGAGACAAGGCCTCTGGTATCATTTCGTCTTAATTTCTACAGGTAATAATTATCAATTCTGTGGCTTTTGTAATTAAATTCTAAGACCACTGGGAGTCATATTCCACTTAATTAGAAGCAGGTGAAATGGAGCATAGGAAATGAGATCAGCTGGATCACCTAGCTGGACTGAGAAGACAGGAGGCTTAAAAGCCTCCCACTCCACTATGGATGCCTTGTCCTCATTCTACATGCTCACAGAGCTGTCAAGAACTTCAGCAATAGTTGGTGCTCAAACTTAAAATTTTGCTGTATATATCACTCTGGGAAAAAAAAATCAATGTTTCTACCAGTTAAAAACATTGAAATAGTTCTGTAGCTTGGCTGTCACTTGAAGTGTACATGAATTTGACTATTGAGAAACTGAAAAAAATTGAAGTTTTTATAGAATTAAAATTATATGCTACCAATCCCTACTAAACCATTTGCCAGGCATATTATTATTCTAATAAATATCATGAACTTACATAAGCCTGGAATTAGTTAGAAATCTATAAATTAGCATTGTTATCTGCAACACAAGATATAGTGCTCTAAAATCTGCCAATGTTGTTATATCTAATGCCCAGAGTTATCATTTATTTGATAAGATGCTCATAAATATCACCAGATAAAATTATGCTTGTATACTTGCAAGTAAAAAAAAAATATGATTCCAATATCCCAAATCTGTTGACTTGATTACAGGAAACATGTTGTCAATAGAAATATTTACACAGAAGCATAAATAAATCATGTAAGTTCAGCAGCCTTGTACTTCTGTTGTTGCTGACATAATGGAAAGAAACAGCATTCTATAACTAGAAGTCCAAGGAGAGAAGAGGTCCTAACATACAAATGGAGGTAGTGTCTTATCTAATCTCATCAAGTGCAGTCAGTCGCTCCTTCTATCATGACTCTTGATACTGACTTTTCTTCTCTGTCTTGTATTTATTGACTGCTCCCAGTTTACCTATCCTAAAATATTCTGGGGAATGGAAAATCGTATTCTACCAAATCCTATATTCATTGGTTTTCTGGTTGATTAAACTACCATTCTATGTCCATTGTTAACTCAAGCACAGGAGAAAAGTAGGTAGGAAATAGTAATGCATCTGCCTTCTTGCTTTTTTGACAGAACTTTCATGAAATTGAACAAATAGTAATGAAAGAGCAACCATATAAATAATGGTACTTTTAATAAAATGCATGAGAGTCTTTCCTCAGTAGTACAGAAATTTGCACTAATTTGGGTGTGATTAGACTCAAGATTCAAATATGTTCTTCTTTTAAAAACTATATGTTTTTCTCTAGAAAAAACATTAAAAGAAAGAAAAGTAAATAGATAGCATGCAAACCAATATATTAAAAGATATAATAATAAAATAGGATTAAAGCTTCATCTTTTATGTGTAGTTTAAAACCAGAAAGGATCTTGTGAGCATTATCACTCTAAATAGAATGAAGGATCCAAAATAAAAAATTAAAACATTTGTTTCAAACTTGATAGAGATCTGTCTTTAGATGACCCAATATTGTATCATGTATGACTGGAATAGTTTTAATGTATCATCTTGTGCTAATTGCCTGTCTAAGGCAAAACTCACTAGAACCCTAGATTACAAGGGCTCTGTGAATAATAATGAGAATGTCATGCTAGACTAAATAAGCTCAAAGAAATTCCATAAAAATTAAAGTTTCCAGACAACATTAAATGTCCAAGTATCCAGGACAGATCATCTGAGGGATAAGAATTACTGAGACACGTTCTTCATAACAAGGAAAAATCATGATATCAAACATAACAGAAAGAATCCTGTTACCTAAGTACAATCTTGAGACACAAGTGTAGCTGCTCCTTGGACTCAGTGGAAGATAAATAAAATAATTTCTAGGTAGAATGTGAAGAATTACATGCATCAGTGTTCAAGAGGGTGAAATAAAACCAATGAACAAGTACCATCATGGAACTGCTAAGCCTCTGAGGTTCTAATTAAAAAGAAACTGTCCATTATCTAATACCTGTCATGACTATAATGCAAATTCATTAGCAAAAATATAGCGAATCATGTCTGCCAAGGTATAAAGATCATTAAACTAGGTGACCAAGTACAATGCATTTAATTTATGTAAGGTAGTTTGAACATTAAAAAAGATTAAGCAATCTACCATTTTAAAACTTCATAGAAGAAAAAATGTAATTGTGAATAATGGTTAAATAAATTCAACTCTTACTATTATTCAAAATAAAAAGTTTAGCAGGTGTCTTAGTCAGGGTTTCTATTCCTGCACAAACATCATGACCAAGAAGCAAGTTGGGGAAGAAAGGGTTTATTGAGCTTACACTTCCACATGGCTGTTGATCACCAGAGGAAGTCAGGACTGGAATTCAAGCAGGTCAGGAAGCAGGAGCTGATGCAGTGGCCATGGAGAGATGTTCCTTACTGGCTTGCTTCTCCTGGCTTGCTCAGCCTGCTCTCTTATAGAACCCAAAACTTCCAGCCCAGAATGGCACCACCCACAAGGGGCCCTACCCCCTTGATCACTAATTGAGAAAATGCTCCACAGCTGGACCTCATGGAGGCACTTCCCCAACTGAAGCTCCCTTCGTTGTGATAACTCCAGCCTGTGTCAAGTTGACACACAAAACCAGCCAGTACAGCAGGATACAGAATAAAATTTCTGACTGGCACATAAACAGTTTTTTAAAAAATCTCCTGATCCTCTATGTGCTGGTAAGAAAACTAAGAGTCTATCCACAGAGCATCTCAAACTGCCAGCATGTTAGGGAAACTTTCCTCCTTCAAGTCTATTCATAACAAACCCACAGCATTGCTGGTGCTACCAGATAAAATACCTGAATAGAAGTTACATATTATAAAAGACAGAAACCAGTTTGCAATAAAGTACATCTAAATTTCAAAATTTGTCTAGTAATTGATTGTAACCTGTAAGAACTACTACCTTTGCTACATATGTACTGGGGGCTTTGTACCAACCCATGCATACTCTTTGCTTGGTGGCTTAGTCTCTTGGATCTCCCACAGGTCCAAGTTCATTAAAACTGTTGGTCTTCCAGTGTGATTGCCATCGCTACCAGCTCCTCACTCCTTCCCCTAACTTTTCCTTAGGGGTAGGGAATCCCTAACTTCAGTCCAATGGTTGGGTATAAATATCTGCATGTGTCTCAGTCAGCTGCTGGTAGAGCAATGCTCCTGTCTTCAGCACAACATGGCACTAGTAACAGTGTCAGGGTTTGGTGCCCGCCCATGGGATGGAACCAAAATTGGTCTGGTCACTAGGTAACCTTTCCTTCAGTCTCTGCTCCATTTGTCCCTGCATTCCTTTTAGATAGGAACAATTCTGGGTCAAAATTTTAAAGGTGGTTTGGTGACCAGATCCCTCCCCTGGAGGCCCTGTCTGCCTACTGGAGGTGGTTTCTTCAGGTCTCATCTCCTCACTGCTGAGCATTCCGACTAAGGTCACCCCCATTGAGTTATCAATTGGAAAGCATGCTCCTAATACTGTGGAGTCCTGATGTCATCCTCTTATTATATATTATATGAGT
This sequence comes from Hylomyscus alleni, assembly GCA_019843855.1. Lineage (NCBI taxonomy): Eukaryota > Metazoa > Chordata > Mammalia > Rodentia > Muridae > Hylomyscus > Hylomyscus alleni. The sequence goes on along the minus strand of JADRCC010573802.1, from coordinate 21,043 downwards.
ATATGGAAGAGGTTGGAAAATACATTGAAAATTAAATATGAATGGAGGGCTGCCAAGTGGCCATTCCTGAAAGGTTCAATGCTGTTTGCAAACATACCAAGTCCTAATAACAACCACATTATCACTCAAAGCCATAGGAAACTGTTTGCACTTATCCAAAGTTGGCTTTACAACCATACATGTAAAGGCCATACATACAACCTCAAATCATGATGTAATATGGAGCAACAGTAAATGCCTCAATACTATTTTGTTAGTATTTGATTAATGCAATGGAATCAACACTATAAGAATTAGTCCACGTTTAGTCAGACAACTGATCTTTTACAGAACAGCTAAAGGAATTCATTTGAGGGACCAAGGCCTTCAGACTTATCTGGGGGACCCCAGTGTGATATCTGGGGAAAGGACTGGAGGAACAGAGGTGGATTGCAACCCCATAGGAAAAATTAATATCAGCTAGCCAAACCACACAGTGCTCCCAGGGACTAGACCATCAACCAAGGAGTGAGGGATCCATGGCTCCAGATACATATGTAGCAAAGGATGGCCTTGTCTGACATCAATGGAAGTGGAGGTCCTTGGTTTTGTGGAGGTTTTATGTTACAGCACAGGGGGAGGCTAGAGTGGTGGGGCAGTGGGTGGGTGGATCTGGGAACACCTTCATAGAAACAATGGGAAAGGGGGAGAGGGCAGATAAGTTGGGGGGCTTGTAGAGGATTATATCATTTGTGATGTAAATGAATGGAATGATTGATGAAAAAATTAACAAAAAGAATCCCAATAAAATAACTTAACATTCACAACACAAAAGAAATGATGCCTAAAGTAAATAAACATTCATATGGGAAATTGACCAATTCAATTTATTTAAAAACCTAAAACTACCATAATTGTATAATGAAATATAAGAGACACCTGCATGACATAGGACTTGATTAGTTGTGGACACATGCAAACAAACAAACAAGCATGTTCCATGAAGAAAATGCTCAAATTTTGCATTTTAAAACTCTGACCATGAATCAAATAAGTATGCAATTCAGTATGAAAATTGCATGAGTGAATTTTATACTTATATAACTTAGCCAAAAGAGTAATTGACAAGATATCTATGGATGCAATCTTGTCTTGAAGTAAGCTTCAGTTTCCAAAAGGCTTTCAGCTAGTTTACCATGTATGCATTATCAATACAGTTAACCCTTATAGAGTAAATTATGGTTCTGGAATCACTAAAGGAAACTAGCATTAATTTAATATTTTGGTCAGGTCTAGTGTTATCTTTCAGCCCAAGAGATATCAGTTGTGGTTCTCATGACATGGAAATAATTAGCCTTTATATCAGTTAAGAATTTTACAATATTCTCATTTCTCATTTACTTCAGTGGACTACACTGAAAATCTTTAGAAAATCTTTATTTCTTTGTTCTTATGCTTCGTTATTGTACCTGCTCTTTCTTCAATAAACTTGTTTTTCCTGGTGTGCATTCTCCACTATTGAATTTCAGCATTCATAGTCCTTAATCACTTTTAATATCAATTCCAGGTCAGTTGTTTTCTGTGACCTCCAACTGTGAAAATTAGCAATGGGCCATGATAATCAAAACAAGAAATTAAACGAAGCAGCAGGAGGATATTTTCTAATGCTGTGGTGTAAGGAGACCCAGCTGTATGAAGTGCTGTCAGGCAATATGGGAGGACATGAAATCTCATGCTGATTGAAATTTCACAATGCAGCATATGACAATAAGATGAAGGTTCTGTTCTGCCTCAAACATTATTAAAATAACCAAACAGGATAGTACAAATGCAAGAAAGTATTTGCAAAACATTTATTTGATACACTACTTGCATGCAAAACTGTGCAAACATCTTTTAAGGTAATGATAAGAGTATAAGTTAATTAAAAGCAGGCAAAAATTATGAACAGCCAAATTACAAACATATGCAAATTTTAAATAAGTTTAATAGGTTAATAAGTGAAATAATCATATATCATGAGGAATCACAAATTTAAAGAAAGATAGGAAAGCAAAGACAGATAACTAAATTATAAATGGAGGTGTTGTGGTTCATACTTTTAATGTCATTACACAGAAAGCAGAGCCAGGGGATCTCTATGAGATTTAGGGCAGCGATATCTATGTAGCCAGCAAGTTCCATGCCAGCCATGGCCAGAGTAAAAACTTGTCTCAAAATAAGTTATGAAAACTACCAAACTTGCACATTAACAGTTGTCAATAATTGTAAAGCAGATTTCTTCCATGTAGTTATTATAAGAATTCTTAATGTTTAAACCACTTGGGGAAATGATTTAATATTGTCTTAGAAAATTATGGTTATTTATACAATATATTCCAGAAAACTTGCAGTTTAAATAATTAATGAAATGATTGAACAACCAAAATTATCTTTATCATTATGCATGATACTATAAAGATGTCAGCAACTTCATTCACAATTTTACATAAATATTTCTGTAGGATCATTAGATGCCTACATTCTGTTGCTCTGTCTACAGACAATCTCCAGAATAATGAAACCTCACTAGCAGAAAGAACACAAAGCATTCCTAATTCTGTCAATCATGAAATATCATGTGTCTTTGCAGAAATACGTGAATTAGTAGCTGGTAAGGAAATTTTAAAATAATAATTCATATTTAGTAGTGACAGAGCAAGAAGAAACTCAAGGGAAAGTGATATGAATGCTGGTAGACTGAAAGAGACAATAACAATGTTCCACATACTAAACAGAAAGAACTCAGGTGGCAAAATACACAAGGAAATACAAATTTTAATTCTGGGAAGTAAATAAACATTCATAAGCATATATTAACATAAACAAGTGCTTCAACATATGTGGAAAAACTGGTCAATTACCCATGCACAGAATTCCAAACAATTTGTGTAGCTTTTATACCCCTAAAGACAAACCATTAATTCAGACTCATTAATGTAGGGCATTTTCAGACCCAAAAGTGACAGCGATAGGGATCACGTACATGACATTACACTGAACAAGTCTGATGAGGACTATGGCACTCAGATGATCAATTTCAAACTATGTTGATAATTTCCATCATACATAAGCGATACGATGAGTATTGTGGGGGTGCAGCGGTGGAGCAAAAGAAATGGAAAGCTCCAGGGCAAATGAGAGTGTATTAACAAGATACACATTACATATTATATATTATACTATATTAGAGATTATACATTTTTGTTATGTATTTACTAAATCTATTGTATGTATGCATTATGTGCTCATGTGTGGAGTGCATATGCTATGCATTTGTTATATATGTTACATGTATATATTATCTATTTGATGTATGTGTTTACAAATAACGTGTCTTTTAATTTATATGTTAAATAAAATAACTCACTTCAAAAAAAGTATTTAGGCCAATTACTCAGAAAGTAAATGCACATTTTAAATCCTCTAAAATTAATGTTAATAAATTAAAAATGAAGTAAACCATAATGCTATATTGATTGTGTATTGTAATATTTGTATGAGAATGACACTGGACGTGTATTCTTTTCCACAAATGCTTATTTGTTATATAATTACAAGTTAAGTACCAAGTTCCAATTAGAAAAATATGTGCAAATATAAGACCAGTACTATTTTAAATTATTCAGGTAAAATATGTGAATAAATTTGTATTTGCCACATCGAAGATACATGCTTGATGCATTTTTCTGTTAATGATTGCTAAACATGTTGAAGTTTTAGTTGAAGTGTTATGTGGACAAGTGCTGTAGAAGTAAATATAGGAAATAATTTTAATCATGAGTCTAAAAGGAACATTTTTCAATAAGTATAGAGTTTTTTATTGAAAAGAGTTTCCGCTCTAATACAGTACATCCCAACCACAGTTTCTGCTCCCTCTACTCCTCCAAGCTCATCCCGCCATCTACCACCACCTCCAGATCCACTGCCCCTCTTTTCCTTTTCAGAGAAGGACAGGTCTCAACTAGACATCTGCTAAACAGGACAAAACAAGATATAATAAGATATGGCAAAAGTCCTCCTATCAAGGCTGGATGAGACAAACCAACATAGAAAGTCTCAAGACCAGGCAAAAAAAATCAGAGACACACTGGCTTCCACTGTTAGGATCCTCACAAGATCATCAAACTAATGCCATACCCATATACACATATGCAGTCTCCATGCTTGCCCTTTCAGGTTCATGTGAGCCCTGCTTAGTTGATTCAGAGGTCGATCTTCTCCTGGTATCCTCCTTCCCCTCTGTATCTGACAGGTTTTTTTTTCCGTATCTTCTGCAGGATTCCATGATCTCCTAGGAGAAGGACCTGATGGAACCCTCTGCTTTACACTCTATGCATAATGTCTGGGAGGGAGCATCCACTCCCTTGTGCTCTGAGAAAAGCCTCTCTGATGACAACTGACCAAAGTACTGATCTATGAGTATAGCAGAATACCATTAGGGATGATTTAATTGCATTTTTCTTGCAGTTGAGTTTGGTTCTATCCTAGGTCTCTGAACTATTCAGTATCCAGTTCTTAGCCACCCTTGCAGTGTATGTAAGTCATGCATTCCTTTTTGTGGTATAGGCATCAAGTTAAACCAAATATTGGTTGGCCACTCCCTCATATTCTGTGCTACCACTGTTCCAACACATCTTGCAAGCAAGAAAGATTGTAGGTGGATGTTTTGTGCCTGGGGTTGGTTCTAGGTTTGTCAGATTTTATGAATTAATATTTGTGTGTAAAGATTGTGCATCTTATACCACAGGAAGGCACTGTTCTTTAACTGGCCAACTTAAAGTAACAACACCTTTGATGTGTTCAAATAAAAACTAAAAGCTTTAACTTTAATTTAAAGAACATAAAGTAGTACAATTTTACATAACTTATCATCCTTTGTTCTCTAATTATGGGTTGGTATTCCAAACTGCACAAGAAACAAATAAATGATCACGTAAAATAGCTATTTCATGGCTAATATACATAAAACCGATGGACATATTTAAAAGATACAACTGTGTATTTTCACAATTGTGTGCTTCTGTGAACTGTCTTATTAGATATTTTCTTTATTTACATTTCAAATATTATCCTCTTTCTTCATTTCCCCTCTGAAACCCCCTATCCCATACCATCTCCCCCTGCTCACCAACCCACCCATGTCTGCTTCCCTGTCCTGGCATTTCCCTACACTGGGGCCTCTTATCCCACTGATGTCCAACAAGGTCATCCTCTGCTACATATGTGGCTGGAGCCATGGGTCTCTTCATGTACGCTTTGTTTGGTGATGTAAGAGGGTACATTTTTGAAAATATCATCATAACAGAGACAGATACTTAAGCAAACACCCACACAAGTCTCCAATTTCTTGAATTCATTCTATCTGCTCCTTCCAGACTCTCTTCATACAAGGGAAACTCTGGGGTGTTTTGTAAGAAAACATTGCCTCCTATTCCTAAAAATTCAGTGTAAATTACATTACATAATATGAACCCTTGGCTGAAAGAAAGATGGTCTTTGTTTTGTTTTTCTCTTTATGAATATTTAGATATCCTATTATATTTTATATGCATATCACATTTATTTTATTAATGATAAATAATCTATTCTATGATCATGCCATAGCTTATTTTTTCTTAACTCATCAATAGGGATTTGAGCTCTCTCTACTTCAGTATGATTATAAATAAAGGTCCTATTAATATTCAAGTGCACACATTTGTCTAAACATTTACTTTCTTTTATTTCTTATTCAAAAAACATCTGAAAGAACGATGAGTGGACCATGTGAAAATTACATGCTAAACTCCTAAAATAAGAGCAAATTGTTTTCAAATTTGATAGTGTTTTTAATTTGTATCAATCATGTTTAAGAGAACTGTTACTTCCAAAAAGTTCTAGTTTGGTACCCAGAATGCAAGCTGAAGTTCTCATGATCCTCTATAGCTCCTGCTTCCTTAAACTTCTTTTGAATTTGTGGGGCATTCATAAGCATCTATCCTCTTCTCATACTAATATTTAAAAACAGTATATATTTTAAAAATTGCTAAATCAATAAAATATTTGAAAATATATATTTCTTATAGAGCCTCATCCCTATATTCACAACTGTAAAAACTATTCTGTATGTTAGTAAACGAGAGAAATATTCAGATAGAGAGATGGCTTTTGGTTAAAAGTACTTTTTGTTCTCACAGGAATCCTAGAATACATGAGGCAGAAACAAACATATGTAACTCTAGTTCCTAAAGAGTTAGTGGTCCATTCTCACCCTTATGGACACTACAGGCATACAATGCACACATATACAGAGAAAAAAGAACATGGCGCCAGCTCTACATGACATATGTATGTCTTTAGACTGTTGCCAAGAGAGTTATCAGTGACTCAGTAAAAAAGAATGGGATAGAGAGATAGATAGATAGATAGATAGATAGATAGATAGATAGAAAAAAAGATAGATAGAAAGACAGATGATAGATAAATATATGATAGACAGATGATAGTTGATAAATAATAGATTGCAGATAGACATATGTGCATATATAATTATTATATATGTATTTATATGTCCCTGGGTATGTCAAATCAGTTGAGTCTATGACCTCAGAAGTCCATCCAGTGTTGCTCATGTGTATGGTGTTTAAGGCAGTCCAATTTTTTGGACTAGACCTAGTTCTTAGAGAGGTTGATTCTTCCCTTTTACTGTCACTAATTTCCCATATCTCTCCATTTATGCATTGGATATTTTGATATTTCCCCTGTCATATATAAAAGACTTGATTCTCAAAAAAGAAATCCTTCCTTTTCTTCCAAGTATTTCTTTCTCCTGTTTGATGTGTCTATTGAATCTTTAGTACAAGGGTTGTATTGAAGGTGTATCACTTATGGACATATACCTCATGGTAAATGGCTAAATACATTTTGACTTCCTATTGATTGCTGTGATGAAACTTTAAGCAAGAAAGTACTTACAGGGGTAAGATATACATATTTATTTGTGGTTGTAATGGCAAACATTTAAAATAAAGTCAGAAACTATACTGGTTCATGAAAGCAAGGGTCATGTACTTCCTTCTATGGGCCATAACATAACCAGCCAGTTTGTTGCTTAGGTTTATATTATCAAGCATGAATTCTTTTCCTGTTTCTCCTCCTTCTGTTCCTTCCATTACCTTCCTACTTTCTTCCCATCTAGATTGACTTCCTTGATTTCTCTCATTACTTCTTCTTAATGAACAAGCCCAGAATCCAACTAGATGGCTATTGTTTAATTACAAGGGGTAAGTCTCTCTATTTTACCCTTTGGCATATCTTGCAAAACAGATTACTCTTGTAATTCATCAGATTCAAAAGCTGGTAAAAGTACTGTTTCTGGTCCCCACCCCCTTGGTAGACCGCATGGAACTTTCTAATACTATGAGAACTAGCAATCAGTGAAAAGGATTCTAGATAAGGTCCTCCTTTACTCCTCCATGACCTGTATCCATCGTCTGTGGTGTTTCCCATAATGTGGTCTTGTATTTGTGTTTTTAGAGGCAGCCAAAGGCAAGGACAAGAGTATTTACTATTTGAGGCATCTCTTCACCTCTCAGACGAGAAATAATCCAGAGAATGAAGCAAAGCCATGGAGTGAGAATGGCTCTTTGCTGGCTCCACTTCTAATAGATGAGAAATCTAGAGATATTTACTCAGTCTTGTTTATTTCTACTCTAGTTACAACCTATAGGAATAGAAACAATCTAAATGCCTTTCAAATAATAAATATTTAGTGAATACACACACCATTGAATTAAATTTATTTGAGAAGAAAAATGAAATAAGATTTCTTTGTAAATGCATTTAAATACTGCATGTCTGCAACTGTACTTTTAATAGGATATAAAGGTGGATGGTTTTCTTCATCTGCCAAGTGATTATATGAAGGTTAATCTTTATTGTTGACTTCATGGTATTTAGATCTTTCATAGAATCAAGTCGCTAGGCAATTCTATAATGGTTTTCCTAGGATAGGATAATTGATCTCTGGTAACAACCTTAAATGTGGGTTGCAACATACATTTATATGGGCCAGTGTCTCCTACTGAATAAAAAGGAGAAAGTGTTCTGAAATACAGTTCATCACTCACTGCTTACTTGAGATGGATAGAATATTACCGGCCACTTCATACATTTTTCAGCATAGATTCCTGGCTTGGAATACCAAACTATAAACCAAAATAAATCGTGTCTTCTTTAAATTTATTTTATCAAGTATTTGATTATGCCAATATGAAAACTAACAAGAGTTTTAAATGTCTTCTTCATTAAGCCATTAAAGTCTGACAAAATCCAAGCTGATACATTGTATTTTTATATCAGTTTCTCTAAATCAAGAAACTTAAGCTGCATTTCCTCAAAATTAGAGTTTGTAGGGAGATATGGCAGTTTCATTTATATAAAAATTCAACAGCATATAAAATATTATTGAGCCACTTTTAAAGAGCATGCTGTGTTGGATTAAAGTTCAGGCTTTGTACTTAGTGAGAAATTATTCTACCACAAAGCTACACCATAGCCCTTCATGCCTATTTTAAAATGTATGATAGGAGGGCATGAAAGATTAAATAAACCTGCTAAAAACCACACATTTCTAAGTAGCAGTGTGACTGGAAAGTTGCTTCAGTGGAAACTCAAAACTACATTCTGCCCACACTGACAGATGCCTGAGGCAGGTTCAAAATTCTGAATGTGTGAAAATTTAAAGAAAGGAGAGGACACATCAAGTAAGAGTAGTGAAGGGAAGTTTGGAAATGCCATTTGTTTAAATTCAGCTTTGTAGAATAGAAATGTTTTCAGTTAAATACTCTATGAAGAGACCTGGCAATCAAGAACAGGTAATACCAGGAGAAATAGCCATTAGATTCTATATTTATATTGTCTCCACAATACTAAATAGAATGATAGGGAATACTGCATGAAATGTGAAGATGCAAGGGCTCATTGGACAGAACATTTTCTTCTGCAGAAAATAGATCATTTCACCACTTATGACCTCTACAAGCTCATTAAATATGTATTTTTTTCTTTACAAAAAAGAAGAAGCAATGTTTCCTACTGCTGATTCAGTTCTTCAATATTGCCCAAAATATAGTTTTGCTGCTTTCTCTACTATTCTCTTCTTATCAGAAATTTACTCTTGAAGGCTGAGAATATATTGCCCTTTCCAATGTGTCAAAAGTAAACAAATTAACAATTGAAAATGAAGAAGAAATTGTGTTATTTGAATGCTTGTGGAGTGAATGCTTGTGTGCACCTTAAAAGGCAGAGTGGTTCCTAAGAATTACTACTTGCTACCTGCTGTGCTACTTCACTGAAAAACATTACAGATGGATGAATGTCTTATACCCAGGTACAAATGTCATGTTCTTTATAGTTTCTGCTAGACCTTTTGTCAACAATGACAAAATAGAATTATGGGAGACTGTAAAATAGAAATCAGTAATCATTGCACAAATAGCAACTAAGATATAACTGTCTTAGAAAAATAACAGCTTATTAGCTAGGATGAGTGCAGTGAGGCTGGATGTTGAAGAAAGATTGACACATTTACAGATGTAACAGTACTTGGTTGACTCTAGAATTCAAGGATTCAAGGTTATAAGTCCATTATAATGGTGATATTATTACTTATCAAATAATATATAACTGTCATTATGGAAGTAAAGGTTCAGGATGAGGAACATCATGATAGACTATTATCTCATAACCCCAAATAATTATTATCCAGTAGTTGTTTAACTCCAGTATGAAGTCATATGCTCAAGACTGTTCCTCTGGTTATTGGTATACCTGTGGACTGCGCTATGCTGTCTTCATTATGTGCACTTGACTCTTAATTCTGATTCACTATGGAGCTTATGTACATCTCCTTATGAACAACTTATGTACAGCTCCTAGACAGCCTATTTTTACCAACTATATTGAAATTCTGAGCCTTCATGTCAAAGAACATAGTAAAAGGGATACACTATGAGAAATAAAATATATATATATATAGGTTTTACAGCTATGATATCATTGTAGTATTTTATTAGATAATTAAAGTTGTATCATTTACATATATGAAAATGTGGTCATAAGATGTGAAAAGGTATAAATATAAATTCAGACTTCTTAAAATGACACATGACTTGAAGTGAGTCTTAAAAATTTATGTACTGAACTGAGTGAATCAGAAAACCATTTGTTTAAATTCATTATCAACATTTTTATATACTTCTTAAGAATTTAACTTTATATACAAACTTCAATAATGTAATAGAGCTTGTGTTTTATAAAATTTGTTATACAAATAAAGTTAAACATCACAGTGGTTAAGAAAGATGGTTATGTATTAAGTTAACATGTACTTCCTAATTGTATCAACTATATCTACTGAATGTGAAAGGAGAAATAATAATGAACACAGGAATTTTAATAAGGGAAAACTGAATTGAGTACACTATTAAATATTCAAGTAGGAATGTTTATTAAAAAGCAAAATAAGCATTTAGTATAATTACAGCATAACTAAATGCAATGATATTTTTTCTATATAAGAAATGCTTTCTTTTTCCAGACTGACACTATATGTTTGAGCCTCCATGATTATAATGGAAACATTTACCTAAAATGAATGTGTATTTAACCCCAACATAAAGCAGGTAAAGTTCTTCATTCTATAATGTCACTTTTTTAATATCAGTAGAGAAAAAAGTTAATCAGACTCACAAAGCCAAAATATCAAGAAATTTGTAGATAGATATAGAAAATAAAGGAGAAGCTATTCCAAAGCCTTGGCATATGGAGACCTATTTTATGGAAGGAAAATATGTGTCAAATGAAACTTTTTCCCTTGAGAAGGAGACTATAACCTAGGATATTGTTTCATTCTGGTTTGCTGTAATAATAGCTTCTTTAATAAAATGTTTTTGATAAAACTTCAAACTTTGCTTCATGTTGCTTGTTTGCAAGCAGTAATGAAGAAAATTGAGAATGTTGAGTATTCAAAATATTTTATTGTTTATAAAAATTAATTGGTTCTGTTTCCTGAGGACTAAGAATTTGTATTGCATATGATTGTTTAAGGGTGTGGTGCAGCTTTACTGCACATCACTAGCATAGGCAAGGTCCAGTATTCTGTCACCAGCATTGAAAAGTTAGAAAAGTGTGGGAGGAGAGAAAGAGAAAAACTTTGAAAGACACACATCCTTCCACATGTGTCAGTTACAGTGACTTTGTGTCACCCAGAGATGTTCACTGTGACAAAATACTTCATATAAACAACTTTTAAAAAGAATGTTTTGGTGTGGTTTCTAGTTTCAGAGCTTTTGCTTTTGTTCCATGCTCAGTTGGCTCCATGAGTTGGTTAAACAGCAGATAAAAACAACCCATGCTGGACAGAAATTACATCAAGATAAATAGAGGGTCGTGGGACACGAAAATCCCTTCTAGACTTGGCTCCAGTCACCTGTAACTCTCAACTATGCCCGATTCAATTCCATTCAGCTATGAACTCAATGAATCAATCATAATGACAGGACTGCTTTTTATAAGCATTGTCAATAGTGAATTGAGTCTTTAACATATGACTTTGGAGACAATGTTTATGATCCAAATTCTAATTGTTGGCTAAAGTAACCAATGGGAATGGATTAATTCACTTATCATACATTACATCTATAAATTATTGAGCTAGTTTGCTTTTCCTGTTTTTTAATGCAATAATAGATACTTTCATAAAAAGCATTGTAATCACAGTTGATATAGGAACTGACAGAAATAATGAAATGAGAAAAATTTCATAGGTGACTTATCCAAGATATCCACAGATCAAGACTCAATAGTGACCTCACTTATCTGGGTTACTAGGCAAGTGTAAAAAACGTTTAGACTCTTAATATTGCTAGTAGTTTGAATAATAAACAGTTTCAATATTGTATTATAACACTTTAGTGTTTATGCTCCTATAAATAAGTTTTTTTTTTTTTTTAAGGACCACATGGATTTGGTAAATGGACTTGCTAATTAGCAACCATTTGACTCTGTCTTTCTTCCTTGGCTGCTTTTAGCAAAATGAGTCAAGCAGTCAGCCAAATAATGCTTATGCCAGCACCACCTGTCTGGAACACTCAGTGTACAACATGAGAAAAAAATAAGACAATTTTAGCTGACTGTCTCGGCTTCTGCAGACATAATATCAGCTAGAGCAGTTTTAAAAAATTTCTACTTGGATTTTTCCTATCACAAGCCATCATAGTGTCTATGTGATCCTAGAAAGATTTACATTTAAAGGAGAGGAGAGAACCTGGTCAGGTAGGCTAAAAGGAATTTCAGTGAATGATGCTTAGAGGCAAGGCTGTGATTATTCCAGAGCACAAGTCTCAAAGACTAAATAATGCTAAAATGCAAGGGCAAAATTCGTCCAAACAACTTTGATCAAAAAGCAATGGGTGAGACTGGATCAAACATCCTTTTTCTGTCTGTAGAAGCAAACTCCCCAGTCCTGCTCTCTCATCTCCGAAGAGCTCCTTCTGTGCTGTCTTCCTTGATATTGCATTACTGGACTCATGAAAAGATGTTTATCAAGTGGTCTTGTCTTATACGTAAACTGGTAACATTGAAAAGAAACCAGAAAAGTATAAGTTCAGAGACAGCAAAGTGGGCCACTTGTTACTATGTGATTAGTTTAAGTCCTATAAACTGCTTGAGCTCAAATAATCACCATGGAGTCAAAAGAAAATACAGAGTGGACAAAAGAGAGAAGACTGTAGAATAAAGAAACATAAAAGTGGCAACAAAACCAGAAGAGAGGAAAAACACTGTTAAATCTTCAGAGACATAGAAAACAAAAGAGTAAAACTGTAACACTGGCTGCTGTTAAAAAGTGATTAGGCCTGGGACTAATTCCTATACCTTGGACCATAAAATATCCTCAGTTTATTCAGAAACATCAAAAGACACCACAATGAGATGGTTTCTGATGTGTCACAGAAAGAACTAACAGGATGGAGAGTAACCTACTCACCAGGAAAACTCCACTTCTTCAGGAACAAAGGCTCCACATCTCCTTGGTAGGTTTTTAAATCCTGTATAATAAGGGATACCCTGTGGCTCATATTTTTGTTTTTAATTTTCTTTGAGTTGTTTTGCTATATTTGTCTGATTCTTTTAATGGGGTTGGTTCATCATTTGAATATGAGCTGACTGAAGATATAGCTCAGTGGTAGAATGTAGTCTAACAGATTCATCTTGTTGGAGATATTTCCCCAAAACTAACACACACTTTAGTGAAAATTTTTAATAAATCTCTTAATAAGTAATGATTTCTGAAGAAAAATCTTTTAGAGTTTGCTTTCTTTAAAATGCAGATAAAACTAAATTTTAAAACTTACAAATATTAATACTAATGGTACATTGAGGTATTTTAGACAATCAGGAGAAATGATCACAAACCGAAGTTTCTTAATTGAGGTTTTAGAAAACTAGGGTAGAGTGAAGGGTAGTAATTTAAATAGATAATAATACTGACAGTTAGAAAAGAAACAATAATATAACACCTGTTAACAGATGATATGGACAAAACTGAACTACTTAGACAACAACTTATTATGCTGCATTTCGGAAGAAGGAGCATCCAAACCACTGAAGGAGTTTTAAGAAAAATTCAGGCACTAGAAGAGATTCTTTGATGCTAAAAGAACTGAGACCTTAGTGCCCTTATGACACTTAGTTCTTGGCAAGAAGATTATCAGAAAGAAACTGTTTTCAGCTCAATAGCAGGGGTTGATCCTAGACAGTCATTTCAGTCGTACTCTGCCAAATTACAGGCCTCTGAGTAGTGAATCTGTCCATGGTTGCAGCAAGTACAGTAAGAAAAGCACATGATTAAGGATGCAGAGCTTGTATTGTTCTTTGTGTGGAAATTAATCCACTGTCAATTTGCAGAATCTTATGCTTTTCTGTCTTTATGTTTATGAGAATCGTCAAGGTCATTGAAATATAGCCTTATTAATGTTTCTGCTTTTGATGTAAAAATAATAAACTGGCTTTTAAGCAAGGAAAATTTACACCACCTCTCCATTTTATGATAAGAAGAGAGAGGTGATGGAGGTGTGATTTATGGAATTGCTGTCTTCTGATATACTCAGAAACTGAAGGAAGCTCCAGAATTTTAACATTGACTCTTGGAAGTAGAAGCCAGAGATAATCAATGTGATTTCTCTTAGACCTCTTATAATTCAATGATTAAGAGATTGATCTTCAGTTAAAATAGTACCATCCCAACCTGTGCTCTAATGAGGGAATGCTGAGAAAAGAGATGAAAACAGTGGTGTTTTGAAATTACCTCCCCTAATATAGTAGTAAATCATACAACAATGTTTCCACTAAATGGTTATAAAGTTAAAGGAATCAATCACTAAATTTTGAGTTAATTTGGCCAATACATATCACCACAGGCAATAGCATATTGGAAGGGAAATATAAGAAATTTGATTATTTTCATAATTTTTGAGATTTTCATAAGTTTTGTTGTTGACTGTCTCCTTTACATTAAAATCAGCTCTGATTCTGCCTTATACAAAAATAAATAAGGAATAACAATAAAGACAACAATAATGTTAATGATGATGATGATAATAATAATAATAATAATAATAATAATAATAATAATATAATGAACAACATTTAGGTATCATGAGAGACTTTTAGGTATTATGTGAAGTATTCTGGATGGTCAGTACACTTCTCTGGCAGGACACGATGGAGATACAGAGACCCTGACTCATCCATCAGTTCTTCATCTTTATACTCAGAATGAAGATTTAACATTGATGAACAGGAAAGTATTTTTGCTACTTATTTGTCAGACACAAAGTCTTAGTTCTAATGTGAATCACAAAAATCCATATGTGTAGATTCCATAGCTATTTGTTGTCCACATTGAGGTGTAAGGTAGATCATGCTAAAAACAATACTGAGGATATTGGCCTCTGGTGGTAGACTTTTTCATTATTCTTAATAATTTTCAGTACTTTTACATACATCTGAATTTTGTATATAAGTATAGATAGATAAAAATATGTGGGCCTGTGTCTCTCTCTGCTGCTGAAGGTTGGAGCTCTCTGCTGCTGATACCTGGAGCTGTACAGCACATTAGTTAAAAAAGAGGCAGTGTATAAATGAGATATTTAATTATAGAAAAGAGAAAATAGGCCGGTCATGTAGAGAGAAAGAAAGAAGAGGAAAGAGAGGAGAATAGAAGGAGAGAGAGAAGGAAAGACAAGAAGCAAGAGAGCAAGAAGGCAAGAGAGAGAACAAGGATCAAGAGAGAGAGAAGAAGAAGAAGGCAAGAGAGGGAAGAGGGCAAGAGAAGGGACAAGGAACAAGAGAGAGGGGAGGGGGCACACCACCCCTTTTATTGATGAGGCATGGCTATCTGTGGGGTGAGGCATGCCTGGCTGTGGTTAGATGACTGGGGGTAGAGTTCAGCTAGAATTCTGGGAGCTTTGGGCATTGTCTATCTGACAGAACACACATCTCTTGTGGAGGCATCTGTGAGAGGTTGGGACTGAAACAGGGGTCAAAGACTCAGGAGTTCTGGCCAAACACCTACCATCCATTGTGAACAGAAATTGCCTCACAGGGTGCTCCGGGATTCTAGCCCCATTACTGAACTGAGCCTAGGTTGCCTGAACAGACCACTGCCCTACAATATTATACATATATATGTGTGTATATACACACATACATATATATGTAATTTTGCTATAAATAAAATATATATTTACATTTTTCTGACTAGAAATGGATTTTATCAACTTTATATGAATACCTTCTTGGTTCACTTTATCCATTAAGTTAATTCATTCACTCTTTAAAATGATCTTTATAAACGGTCTTTGTAATGCTAATGAATGTTGTTCTAAGTGAAAGAAGCCTGCAATGTTTTATTTTTGTTTTGTTTTTTAAATACAAGAGTTAAGTTATCTACACTCATTAACATGAATTATATTGGAGTTTAAAGGAATTTCATGTTAGTAAATCAGTAGCATGTATCAAGGAGAGGGTTTCTAAGCTGATATTCAGACAAAATATGTCAGTACAATGACAGAATTGTTGCAAAAGTACTTCCTGGAGTTGATGTCTTTATTTCTTCTAAGTGAAATAGTTAATTGCCCACCAGTACTTAGGTGTGGTGGTTTAAAAGTCAGTCTTTGAGATATTATTTCTTCTTTTTTTTGACACTTTCATTTCCCTTTTAAAACTCCTTTCAATCATTATTATCCTGGCATGTGCCACTTTTTTATATATCTTCTTTAATATTGTATAAGTTTTGTTTTGATTGATTCTTCTGTCATCTCAATATAACACATCTAGGAAATCTACACATTCTTTTTCCTGTTATATGTTCTCATACTTTTTTGAATAGCTAAATTGATTTATTTCATCTCCCCTCAATACCTAAATATATTTTCTTCATCATAATACTCTTCTTATCAGACTATTTAATAATATTTTGAAATGTATAAGAAATCTATACTTCTGTATAATGATTACAGTATAGAGTTTACTGCCTTCTTTATTTAGAAAAATTGTTTATGTTTATAAAATCTGTGTTCTTCCTCAATTGAAAGAAAATATTTGTGACTATTTGTGTTTGTTTCATCATTTTCAGTGTTCGTATTTTAGGGATATTGCTTTTTATTGTAGGTTTTGTAGTCTCTACTCCTAGTACATTTATTTTAATAATCAGCTTTTATGAAATATTCACAGCATTTTATATAGGATTCATTATTGTAATTTATATGAACCATAAACTCAGGTGATTTAAATACTCTGGAAATATATATACATATATGGGGAAAAACAATACACTGCAATCTTTTTGAAAATATTCTGGTAACTTGACAGCATTGTAGTACTTATTCTTTAGGACACTTATAACCAAATGTCTTTAATACCTAGAAAAAATATTATATCTGAAATGTATCTTGTTGTCTTTTGGGGGGACTGTTATTGTTATGTTTATATAGTGCCTCAAAGTCACCATGAACCAAGATTATACTTGAAATGTTACTTCTTCCTCAATTTTCTGTCCTGGAATAATAGGAATGATCTAGGCCTTTCTTAAATTATACTGGTCATTTTCTCAAATTACAAAGATGGTAAAATAATTCAGTTAATACTGTTGATTACAAAAGATACAATGGGATTTCTAATATTTCATGTGGATATGGGAATAGATGCTGGATTCTTCTGTTTATAATTAGCAATAAATTTCAGTGCTCAAATTAGCAATTATTTATTATTTTTTTAATTAGATAAATTATTTCAAATAATACAGTAGGACTTTTGTTCAATATAATTTAACCTTCATTATGGGATGACAGTTTGTCAAAAAAGTTAGTTGCTGAATTAACATAATAGATATGCATTTGCAACATATATTTGTTTATATGAACAAGTGAATGGACTTGTAAGTATATACATTTGCTAGCTTAGTACAGTGTATTAGTTTCCTAAAGATGAATTGAGAGGGCAAAATATGTTCAGTAGTTTGTTATTATAAAATTATTTTCTGGTCATTCTGGAGACTAAAAGTTTGAGGTATCACTGGAAACTATCAAGAGCTTAGAAAGGAGAGTATCTTGTGTTTTCCCATTTCTTTCTGTTGAGAGATAGTGCTCAACAGGGTTGTTTGGCTTGTGTTTGCGCTTATACCATCTCAACTCCATTTTTATTTGATATTACTGTGGTGCCCTTGCCACGGCCTCTTGTCTACACCAGTCATATCCAAACTATCGGGGGTAAGAGCCTGATTAAGGATGAGAGGTGATATGGCCCCAAAAGAGAGCTTGCGCCTCCTGATAGTCGCTGGCATCCCCTAGTTCAGACGTGTTCCAGATTAGTCTTTCCAATCATCAACACGCCCTCATATTTAGGCATAAAGGTACCCCAAGAAATGATTCATTAATGGCTAAGATTGGGCATCGTTTCCTAGCCAGCACAATGTTTCCAACATATCCTAACTCAATTCCAAGCTAAGGACAGCTTGGAATTGCTCTCAAGGAATCTGCCTTATCAGATAGAATGTCCTCAGAGTTAGCAACAGAGGTCAGGCACCATAGCTTACTGTTAATGTAGTTAGAATTCTCAGGGCAGTCCCACAATAGTCAAAACTGTTTTACATACCAGAGGATAATCGAAGGGGTTCCCTCACTCAAGGACATTGGTTAGGTCAGAAATTCCAGGTGCATGCCTCCAGCTAGACCCAGAGAATTAGCAGGAAAAGCTAGGTCAGATTCTTCTAGTCCTTGCCTCTAGCAGAACCAGAAATTAGCATAGGAATGCCAAAATAGCCCCAACAGGGAGGGCAATACTACTCTTCCGCCTGCTTCACACCCGGATACCGGATCCTACTGACCTTGATGTAGCGGTCACTTGCCTACGTGACCTCAGCCTTGTACCCCTTGCTGTAACCTCTGCCCACCTACGTGACTCTTGTCATCTGCCCTGCTTGTTGTATGCTATTTAAGCCTGAATTTCACCTTGTACAAATACATTCAGATTCACCACACTCTTGTGTCGAGTCTGTTTGCCCACCTGACCAGAACTCTCATCCCGTGGAAGTTGGGGTCCCCCGCAACGAACCCGGTCTGCAGCATGCCCTGATCTTCCCATGTCTATGTCCTTATAGTAACTGATTGGAGTAGTTACTGGCTCTATGTACTCCGGTCTAACCTTTGACATAAATGTGCTAAATTATATTTGTGGTGCTTGCTCCTATTTATAGATAAGAAGGTTGTTTGAGATAATGAGACTTAAACATCTTTTGTGGGGCAGATGATTTTACATATGTTATTTAACATTGTGACATTTCAACTAATTAATTGTCCAACAGATTAGATGACTTGTGAAGAAACATGAAATTCATAGGACTGGGTAAATGGGATCTGACTTCAGCTGTATCTGGCTTTTTCATGATGCCATTTATTTAATAGAACATATAATATAGACAAAATGATTTATAATCTATTCTAACCTCTAATGACATGTAGCCATGTTGGTTTTCATTTAAGACTTTTTACATTGTTATATTTTATATTGAATTTTCAGCATTTTGTTTAGCACAACTTTGAACAGATTTATCTGAACAGTTTACCTACTTGACAATAATTTGAAACTTCTTCATAGGAGCTAAAACATACCCCCCCCACCATTTGCTATCAGTCAGTAGTATCTCATGTTATGACATGTTCTGGTTTTTAAATAGACATGAATTCTTAGCATAAAGAAGAAAAAAATTATGATTTTGGAAGTCAATACCTGAAAAATGTAGCTTCTTTGGTATTAAATAGAAATATGTCCTCTTCTTCATAAAAGATATACAATCATGTTGCTAATATGATGTTTGACTCATTAAAATTCTCAAAGGTTGAATGCTATAAGCAATGGAAGTTGCTTTAAAATGAAAGTATCACATGCTATTGAATAATAAGGAATACAGGGTATAGTCTCACATATAAAGTAAATGTCAGAACAGATCACCTTATGGAGTTACAGGCTTATTTTACAACCAAAATTCCTGTAGTGTTCAATGAATAGGAATCTCTTTATATCAAAATTGGAGGACAAATCTCACTGAAAGCAATTTTGAAAGAAGCCTCAAAACTATAGCGACATCTCCTCTGTTTTGAAAAACAGAAAAGTATGTTCTTCAATTGCTTGTTTGGACTAATATTTTTAAGAAAACTATTTAATAATATTATTTGAATATCTTTGCAAAATCAACAAAACTCAGCTATTAAAAACAAGTGATATCAGTAAATCTGAAGACACATTATTATTTCTGAAGACATATTATTTGTCTTTTATAAGCAAGGAAAATAGTATGGTATGTCTGTTTAATGAACTGGAACTAATTTATTACTAAATGAAGAACCAATATATCTTTAAAATAAATCGATGTCCAGTAACGTATTCTACTTAACAATCCTCTCCAAATGATAATAACAAAGCAGTAATTACACATTAATGGTAGCTGTATTTTTCCAAGTCTAGTAATACTGTGAGAATACCATATTTGGTTTGAATGGTATATGTGACACTGGGCCAATTTAAGCCATCGTCAATATTCATATCCACTTAGAGTAATTATCTAGCTAAACATTCATCATATGTTCTAGGTCTAAAGAATTCTTCATGAAAAGTTAAAAAAACCATAAATGTGTGATTCATTATTCTTTAGGAATTTGAAGTAAATATATATTACTATTAATTTTACCCCAAGAAGTGAAAAGAATATATTGATTCAAGGAAAAATAGGAAAGAAGTTTTGTTTCTGTTAATACATATAATGAATGTGGACCTGTTAGTACTAGTTTTACTTGGGAGGAATAAAAAAACATTCTTTAATGGAACACTTTACGAGCAATTTAAGAAATATAGAAATAAGTCTGATGCACTGAGAACAAGTATTAAGTGAGGCCAGAATTGAACAAAAAACACTTACTTTGAAGAATAAAAAAGAACCCACTTAAGTGGATCTATGTGTAAAAATAATTTGATCCTTATTTTCTTTGTTATGGATTGTATTTACTTTTCCCGAACAAATGGCATATTGGATATGATGTATAGAGTGTTGGTTGAAACATCGAAGATGATATTTAAGACAATTTTATAATGTTACATAATTGAGATCGTGATTGCCCCCACTAGACCGACAGGGACATGATGATTAGTAAGGTTTTAAAAATTATTTGAGTCACTTGACAAGATTTTGAGATTCTTTGTCAGAATACTTTCAGTGTAGATAATGTGAACCTCTTTGATTTATTTTCTGTTTCCCTATTAGTCTGCACTAAGATCAAGTAAGTGTACAGGATAATCTTCATTATCAGAGCTGCTGACACATCTCTATTCATAAGTATTTTTCTGACTAGCTGTATTAAACTTTGTCCTAATTTATAAAGTATTGATGGGAAAGAATGCTTTGAATAATTTTGTACTTACAGGTTTT